>PVLD010010038.1:0-73090 GCA_004027595.1 Dinomys branickii | reverse complement strand
GGACTTTCCCACGTCTCGCCCCGGCAGCCTGGTCCGCCCTACCACATCTCCCCCGGCATCTCAGAGAAATACGCCCAGTTTAAACTTCCCAGCCGAGGTTCCGGCATTCACGCTCACCAAGTCTGTCTCGAGCTGGTGGTGTTTATTAAGGAGGTTCGCTCCCTTGCTGCTCACCCGGTCGCCATCTTCCCCCAAAGCCCTTCTCTCCTGTTCCTTTGAATCAAGTTACCAGGTTCACCTCCTGCTCAAGAGAAGGGGATTATACAAGGAAGTAAGAATTATGAGCCATCTTTCCACCTACCCAACACGGGGCCCAGACTAAATTTCTAAGTTCACTTTTCTGCTCTCACCTACTTTTTACCTTCTGGAGTGTACTGGAATTTAATATGTTATGCCAAGCAGTTAAAATGTAGCAAGGGAATGGAATAGCAAATCTCAGTATTACTTTAAGTATCTTTTATGAGACAGGAGTCCTGTAACACCAGTGAGAGAGGGCGGCTGTTGAGGCAAGAAGTAGGAGCAGTGAATGTTTATGTGGATGAACAAATTAATCTGCATGTGAAATCCCAGTGAAATTGACATGAAATAAAAATTTCATGCCTTCCGGTGTATCAGTGTTGCCCATGAAATGAGATTAAAAGGAATTTCTGATTTTATAGTTGTCAAACTTTTTTATACTGCTTGAGTTTTTCTCTTCTAAAGAGTTGAGTTCATGTGAATCTAGGGGTCAGTCACAGAGTTGGCGTTTTATATATTTTTTTCATATTCCTTTTCCTTCTGGCTGAGAGCAGGTGTCCTTATATAAGAACAGAGCCTGGGATGGATTAGGTGTTCTCAGCTCCAAAAAATGAAGTATGTGATTCTCAAAGCTGATAGCTAGCTCACTGTCCCCTGTCATGGGAGAGCCAAGATCTGAGCTGAGAGCTTCCTCCACGCTCCTTTTGCACATAAATCAGCATGGAATTGGGTGTTTCTGGCCAAGGAGGAAGTAAGGAGATGGCAGGGCTGTTTGTGAGGCTTCTTCTGAGCTATAACACATTAACACAGAGAGAGACGGAGTCAGAGGAGGGGTAGGGGGATCCACAGAGTGCCACTCTCTTGCAGGCAGAGCACCATCTCCCAGGAAGATCATCTCTCCTGGATGTCTTAGGCCTGTGTTTCCCTTTGCCTCACTAGCTGTGGGGTTTAGGGAAACAGAACATATGGAGGAGATAACTTATCCATGTCCTCAGCCTGGGTTTGACCTTTGCAGTATGCTCTCAGAGTACAGGAATAGGAAGGGAAACCCATTTTCTGTTTAGGGACAAACATTCAGAAACTGCTCTACCCAGGGCCTTCCCTCAGGTACATCTTCTCTGTCTTGCAGGCTCCACTGCACTGTGTGGGAGCCCCTGTTAGGGGTCTCAGCCACAAGTTTCCTCATCTTCCTGTCGCCACTCAAGAATGGCAACCTGTCCTGGGTAGGTTCCTGCAACTGTGATTTCTAGAGCTCAGTAGAAACTGCTATTCCGGAGCGTGGTTAGAAAGCAGGCCTGTTGGTACCACAGTGTACAGAAGTGCAGAGTAGACCTGAGTAACAGGTAGGACAGAACTCACACGAGGGTATCACAGTATGGGATTTTCACCCTGCGTCCGGTAGGCCCAGCCTCTAGTCTCCTTTACTAGCTGCAGGGAGTCACTAGTCTCTCTGGGCCTCAGTCTCCTCAGCAGTGACTCTAAATCGGTAGCCACCTCACAGTGCTCTTGTAAGCATTAAATAAGCTAGGAGCTCTGTCCAGTGCTTAGCAGTAAGGCTTTCACAAGTGGGAGTTTAAACATGTTCCATGAGGTGGGTGTAGTCATCCCCATACACCAGGGAAGTCATGCCATTCTCTCATGTGTGGAGATAGCATGCAGTGAGAGGAGGGCCATGTGTCTTACAGCCAGAGGGCCAGGGTCCCAGCCCTTATAGCTTGTTGATAAAATGGAGGTGACTATGATAATCACCTTCTTCTTTACAGGCTGCTGTAGTATTTTCTAAACTTGGGGGATAACATAAAAGGCGGCGCATATGTAATCACATTACCTCAACAGCTCACAGGGATGGTCGCTGCGCTTTTGAATGTACTCCAGTTGCCACATATTTGGGTGCAGAGGATGGGCAGGAGATAGCAAACGTGGGGAGAGGAGAGAGGGACTCACCTCCCACCCCAGGCCTTGAGGCTGGTGTCTCAAATACCACCCTGGAAGCATCTCAGGCCTGTGACACTGGACACCCCAGAGGTTGAGTCCAGGAAGTACCTTGAACCACACCTTGGGGAAACTGAGATGTGGTTGAGTCCTTCTTGGAAAAAAAAAATAAAGAAAAGAAAAAGAAACCAAGAGTATACTATTCCGGAGCTGCTGTTTCCCCACACTGCTAATACCCCACCTTCTTCCTGGTTTCCGGAAGCCAGTGTGGAGCTCCTCCCCCATGCCACACTTTCCTGCTCACAGCTCTTCTCTCCAGTAAAAAACTCTGAATCTTTAATAAATTATCAACGTGCTTTCTCATCCATCTGCCGGCGCCAGACCTCAGTGTCGGCCGCCTTCTCTGGTGCCCTGGTGCCCCTGAGAGATCTTGCTGTTTAATTAATCTTTTAGGTCCTCCCACAGAAAGCCCACTGTCTGCGCCAGCTCTCCCCATGGCATCTGGTTTAAGGCTGTTTCTCAGCCACAAGGCCTTGCTTTTAGTCCCCTCCTTTCCCCTGAGGAGGTGGCAGGCCAGGCCTTGAGTAGCAGGTGATGGCAACGTATACACAGGGCTCAAGGACCAGGAGATCCTGCCAGCACAGCACCTCGGGCTCCTCGCCTTGTGCCAGGGGGAGCCGAGCTGACCTGGGCTCCCCTGACCGTGCTTATCCACCAGATGAATGACCTTGAGTGCGATCTGAGGCTCAGTTTCCCTCATCTGCACAGGGCAGATTCTCACAGGCTATTGTGAAGGTCAAATGAGACAAAGGGTCGGCTGCAGCAGGGACAACAGGACAGTGCCATGGAGTCCTTTGAGCCTGCATGGGCGAGGCCTGCCCTGCCGCCTTCTCTGCCTGGGCCTGGACCTACCTGGGGAGCTCCCGGGCTTCCAGGCCAGCCTCCAGGTGGGGCCTGAATCCTGTCCTCAGTAAGCACAGGAGGCTATGGGGCTCTGAGGCCCGGGAGACAGCCACTCAGGTTCCAGGTGATGCCTCTGCATCACCAGTTGTGCCCAGGGAAGGGAGGTGAACTCGCTGCTCTCCAAGGCCCTTTCCTTCTCTAGCCTGTGACCGTGAGCCTCGTAGCTCAGCACGGTGCCTTGCTGGAGCCTAGTAGATCACAGCGCATTGCATGGAGCCGGCCCAGCTGCTTTCTCGATGTGATTATAACTCCAGCCCCTTCCCCAGCCCCGAGTGGCTTTGCCTGCATTATCCGCAGTCTTCGCCGCAAGCCCGGGAGGAAGGCATTTGTCCACATTTTACAAGTGACAGCATTGAGGCTCAAAGAAGGCAAATGTAATGCCCAGACCCAGATTCAAAATCAAGTGTCAGACCCAAGTTCGTTTCCCTACCATCGGTGTGTGCCCTTGTCTGAGGCCTCCCCTCACCCCTTATCGGCTGGAATAGAAGACAGTCACCCACCTGAGAGGCCTTTCCAGCTCGCAAAAGATCTAGCTCTGCCTAACAGGCAGAGTCATCTGCACATTTGGACTGATGCTAGAAATAATACGAGTTCCTATCTGCCAGGCGCCTATTACTGGCTCACACGTTCATAATTTAGGAGAAAATACCTGCAAGTCAGAAATTATCTCCCTTTTCTAGGGGGAGAAACTGAGGCTAAGACCTAATACAGTCGTAGGTGACATATGCATCAGAGGCGACACAGTAGAGCCTCACATGCAAAATAGCATTTGCAGCATTCTGTTCAAATATCCCACACTTAACTGAACATTGACAATGATCAGCTCCTGATGGTTCATGCTGTGAGACCTTTAGCAGGACAGACTCGGGCCAACCCATTTCACAGATGAGCACACAGCAAACCACAGAGGCGGATAATTTGCTGTAGGTCACACGCTGGTGGCTGGGATCCAGAGCACCAGGCCAGGAGCCTGAAAACTGCTGTAGCTTAATGTGTGTCCATCCCTGCTTCATCCGTCAAATCTTGTACCTCCTCCTGCCTGAGGCCTTCCACATGTGTCCAGGCACAGTGACTCCCCTGCCCGGCTGTGTCACTGTGCATCAGCACATCTGCCTTCCCAGCTGGTGTCCTCAAGACATGACATGTGTCCCCCTTTCCCAGAAGCTCTCTAAGCACGTGACAGCCTCCAGTATTACTAGCCCTTATCTACCTTCCTGTGTATAACTTTCACCATGAAAGCTGGGACTCAGGGTCCCACCGCCTCTAGCATGTGCACGGCGGCACCAGCTCTAAAGCAGTGCCCAGGGCAGGGGCCACAGCAGCAAGGTGAAGCTTCAGGTTTAGCTCCTGGATGTGTCCCAGTCCTGGTAGTAGAGGCCTCCCTAGACTCTCTGCTCACGGTTTCTCCCTGTCTCTGAGGGAGACTAGGAGTCTCTGCTCAGCTCCCCAACTCTGCTAAGCTAAGCTCCTCCCCCTTTTAAAGGCAGATGATTACCCCAGCCTCTCCTTGACTTGCTGCTTATTCATCTTGGTACTGAGCGTGCTCACTTAGTCCTCATTCTGCCAAACCCCTGCGTGCCCTTATGAACTCTGCAACCTTTCAGTCAAGGTCCCCAGCCCCACCTCCCTTCCTCTCTCCCCACTGCACCTAACACAGCAGCAGAGCAGTGTCAAAAGATAGGCAAGTCCAAGGCCTTGCTGTTTCAAGGCATTTCCCCTTCTTTTCTGTAATAGTTTCTAATGCACAACAAAGCACCCTAGATTAAATATAATGGCCTAAAGCAACAAAAGTCAGAGCTCCTCTTCGTGGTATTTGTGAAACAAGAACTTGGAGCATCTTGGCTGGGCATTTGCTAGCTCAGAGTCCCTTGTTAGGTGCAGTCAGAATGTGATAGCAGCTGTCATCTGATGCCTTGGCTGGGCTGGGTGGGCCCATTTCCTAGGTGGCTCATTCATATGGCTGGCTAGTTGGCAGGGTGTGAGGAGGTGGTTTTGGCTTCTCTCCACATAAGCCTCTCTTGTGGGGCTGCTGAGTGTCTTCACAGCGTGGCAGCTGGCTTCTCTCCTCGTGGTCAAGGCAGAGGCTGCAGCACGGCATGTAGGACTTAACCTTTGAAGTCACCCACTGTTGCTTTCACCATATCCAATTGGTCATTGCGCTGCCCTGAGTCGGGAGAAAGGTGATAAGCATGAAGCCCAGAGGTGACTATCACAAGAGCCATCAGGGAGGCTGGCCGCTGCGCCTTCTGAAATCAAGAAGGCTGAGTCGTCAGCATTTCCTGATTGTTTTGCTCTCTTTCTCCACACATGGGTTTCTGGTATACTTAAATCCTGTTCTAGGGATGTAGAGCTGGGCAGAGCCTTGAGTCCTTCCCTGGAGGAACTCACAATACAAATTGAGAAGGTCTCACAAGAAATTCTAGAAAATGGAAACTTTCTGAATTTTGGAAGCACAAAGGACAGGTTGTTAACTATCAGGGCAGTGTGGAGCGCTTCCACAGCCTGACTTGTCTCTGCACCGGCACCACCAGCCGGTGGTGTTTGCTTCCATAGAACAAAGCATTCAGAGCATCAGAGCAACCATAGGGCATCAGGCCATTGACTGAAGATCTTGAATATTTTAGTTCACAGACTTTTTTGAGGATCTAGTGAAACTATAAACCGTCTTCCCAGAAGGAAGGAAAGGCACATTTGCACAAGTAGTCTGCCAACAGTTTTGGAGGGCTCAGTACCTCGGAAGCCCACCTCTGTCCCCAGTTAAAACCCTGGGAAGAGAGGATGCTGAGAGCAAATGTCTGAGTCTCTAAACATCTGTGATTCACTTCCTCTTCTACTCCGCCCACCCTCACCCATCGTTGGCAACCCCTGAAATTGCTAGAAGCAGGAGATAGCATTCCCCCAGTGATGGCCCTGGCTGGCACCAGCCTCACTTGGCAGGTTTATTTCCATTATTATAGCAATTTTCGGGCTGCGGGCTACAATTTTCACTTGCAGCAAGGTATCAAATTGAAATTACCCCAGATGTAATTGTCGAACAGAATAATCCTAGACACATGCTTTCTCAAGATAGGGCTTTATTGCTTACACCAGGGTTTTAGGACTGTGCCTCCTTAAACAGCCGGATGTAAGCATGTGGCAAAGGGTCAGGGGTCCGCGTGATGTGGTAAGCTGGACCTGGTATCCAGAACTCTGCATGAAGAGGCATCTGGTGAGTGACATGAATAGAAGCCTCCAAGGGCACAGACTTGGGGATGAGCCCCAGACTTGGAGGTGGGTTCAGATAATTACTGGGAACCATCGTGCACTAACTCAGACATGTGCAAAATATGACATTTGTTTTTTGTTTGTTTGTTTGTTTTGTCTCTGAACTTAGTTCAGATTGGCTTCAAGCCGGTTTCCCCATGGTGACAAAAACTCAGCTTCGGTCATTCTGGGAGCTCTCTGGCCCCACCTGTGGCTAGAGGAGGCCCCACAGATGCCAGGCATCTGTCTGTACTGGGACCATCCTTATGACACTTTTGCAGCCCTTTAGATCCACTTTGCCTGGAGTCTTACTCATCTTCCATCTTCTTTTCCAGATGCTCACTGCTGGTGTATCACACGGACCTTCCGCCCACCAGCATCATCATCACTTTCCACAATGAGGCGAGATCCACCTTGCTCAGAACCATCCGCAGGTAAAGCACCTGCCCCGCCTGTGGGTCAGCACTTGGTGATGGTTTGTGCCCATTGGGAGCTGGTGTGTCACTAGATATGGGGTACTTCTGAGTCTGTGCCAGGAACTAGTCTCCACACCTTATGTGTCCCAGTGGGTCATTCCTCACATTCCAGTGAGGGAAGCCCTCATCCCATTTACAGGGAGAAACACAGAGGCCTATGGCATTAGTACCTTGCAGAAGTTTACAGAGAATAGAGAAAACGGTCCCAGAGCCCTAGCCCTTTACCTTGTACTAGACCACCCCAACAGCATGTGTTCCTATTTTCACAAGTCACAGAAGACTAGAGAGGCTGAGTACATATATGCTCCAGCCCTGGCATCAGGCTGGGGCCAGGGCTGAGGTCCTCTGTGGATTTCCCCTCCCTGCACCCTGCCTCTCCACAGCCTCCCACCCTTCTACCTTGGGTTCCAGCTCTGTTCCCCTTGGTTGTTAACCACATGTGTAACTCCTGTAACTCTGACCCATCGGCATCCAGTCTAGGTCATGCATGACCTATAAATGGCCTGGTGGAAGCTTCTTAAGCACAAGTCTGTGTGCCAGCCTCAGAACAACTGCTCCCAGAACACAGAGTTGGCACCCAGAAGAAATATGCTCCTGTATTCCTGCCTCGGGTTCTCAGAGGGCCCTGTCAGTTTTGGCTACCTTTTCACCATGCCACGGTTCACTGCTGCCATGGAGAACAAGTAAGATTAAATGTGGACCAAAGAAGTACAAGCAGCACAGAAGAATCTCTGACCATCTCCATCAGACAAGCCACACTTTCCTCTCTCCATGCCAGCATGTGCAGAGAGAAGATCTGGGTGGAGGGAAGTGCTCTGCAGTGGACTCATCGTGAAGGAGGCTACCAGATCTTCAGCTCCACTGGTCACTAAGTGATGCATGTTCACTGTACAGGGTCACTGTGCCCCTCCCTCAGAAACCTTGAAAGGACCCACCCAGGCAGCAAAGGGTCAGCCCTACGTGCTGCTCAGATACCTTTTGTACGTGACCCACTGGCTGCTTCCACCAGCTCCTGACCCTGTCTTGACCTCCACATGTACCCCACCAGCCACCCAATTCAAATTTCATTTCCCAGCAAGGCAATAGCTCTTGACAAGAGCATGTGCCAGGTCACTGTCAGGTGTCACCTTGAGTCTCACTGTAACTTAATAAGGACCTTGTTGGCTTGTAAACGGATATAGGTATTTAGGGGAGGAAAGGGATAAGCGGTTCTCTTTATTGTGTTTATTTGGGTCTCTTCTCACTAGGGGAGAAAGGAGTTTCTGGGCCTCCTGGACTGAGCAGATACACAGTAGAGCAGAGGTGGCTGATTCTAAAGCATCGGCCTGGGCCCAGCCACTATTATCATGTGCTAAGCAACAGAGCACCTTCATGAGCAAGCCAATGGCAGCCTCAGGTGGCTGCTGCTCAAGTCATGTCTGGGCATGTTTGCCAGCTGTTGCCATAAAGATGTTATTAGCACCCCAGAGAGGTACTTGCTCTCCATACTGGCCTCTCCTGCCTTCAAGGAGTTTTTGGCGTCAAGACACACACATCCCCACACACACACCAGCAAGGGCTTCCTCTGGGCCTTTCTCTGCACATCCCTGTTCCAGCACTTAATGCATTTTTCACAGCGTGACTCATCTCTTAATTTCCCTCCCTGTGGCTCTGTTTGCTAATCAAGGAGGTGCAATACTGGTCCTGCTTAGCACATAGAATTGCTGTGAGTTAATTCAGCTAGTGGACTGAGAACTGTGCCTGCCATGAAGTAAATATTTAATCAGTGTTACTTATCTCTCTGTAGCTGCATAGCTATGAGCATTCAAAAGAGGCCATAGGGCACTAAGATGGAACTGTACTTAGAAGATCTGGGTCAGGTCCCAACCCTGCCACCTCCCAGCTGTGTGACCTTGGCAGGTTGTTAAACACATGTATAACTCTTCCCATAATAAACTTTCCTCTGAGAAATGTCTTGGAGAGTTTGGGTGTGTTGTAACATGGACAGGGCGCCCATGGCCCCCTAACATTTTGTTTGTTTTATGCTCTGAAGGGCACTTCAGCGGCTGTCCACAGACTTCCTCTTCAGCTCTGAGACCTTCCTCTTTCTCTTCCTGCTGCCCTTGTATCTTTTGTAACAGTAACAGTGATACTCAGAAATAATAGTTTTCTTTTTTTTTTAATTTTAAAAGTTAAAAAAGCTAACAGCAATGAAGACAAAACCAAGACAGCAGAAAAACAATATAGTTTTCACACATTAGTACACCCTGAGCTATGTGGTCTACAGAACACATCCTACCTTTCTCTTCCACTGGAGCTTCATTCTGAGTCTGGGCTGGTACATGGGGCGAGCAGAGGCTGGGGTCTCCGGGCTGGAGAGCAGAGAGCCAGCCTCCTTGCGTTTCTGACTTCACTGGGCTGGGAGGGGACAGTCCCAGCTCCTTTGTCCACCAGGTGGGAGGAGTGCTGCCCCTAATACCCTGAATCCTGCACTCAGGGACAAAGTTTAGGTCCCAAGAGCACCCTGAAAGCATCCTTGAAGTTCCAGATCACCAAGCTGAGAGTCATAGACTTTTTTTTTTTTTTGCCTCCAAGACACCTCAGATGTAAACCAACCCTACAGCTTGATTCAGGAGTGATGCCCCGTTACAGCAACTCAGGGGGCCTGAGATCCATACGTAAATACCAGCTGTTTGCACCATCAGCAGGTTGGGTGGAGAGGAATTTTAGAAGTGGGTATAAGAAAGTCTACTTCTAGAAACTTCTGTTCCTTAAGATTCTATACCCCCCCTTCTACTCCTGGTTACACAAATAATTCACTAGCCATTGAGGGCATGTGATAAAGAGGACTTCCTAATTTGATTTCATCCTCCATTCCACTTTAACTTGCAGAACTCAGGATCTGTTGGCCACCAGGCTCTCATAAGAAAGGCTCTTATAAGATGCTGGCAAAAATAGGGAGGACTTAGGTGCATGCCCTCCTCCTTCTGCACCATACCTGTCCATCCTCTGATCACCCCTGTCCAGGCCTCTAAGCACTTAAGCACTATAGTTAGCTGGAGCTCTGAGGCCTGGGAATAGGGAGTTCTGACCCAGGCAGAGGCCTGATTGGGTGAATGGATGGGTAGAGCAGAGAATCATGGTCTTGATTTGATTAATTAAGAACTTACATAAGGAGAAAGAAAGTATGCCCTGAAGAATGGGCCATCTTAAATTGTGTCACTGAGAGACCTTGTGTTTATGTGAGACCCAGTGCTGTCCCCTTTTCTTGGGGGCATCCTTCAGCCCCACAACTCCCATGGGGACTCGGGGGTGTGTACAGTCTGTCATTTACATCCTGACTCTTCCTGCTGTTGTGTGTTGTTGTCATTGTTTTGTAATATCCCAGACCTAGAGGGGCCCTTTCCCTGATGAAGATGGTTAAAAACTTGGATGCTGGGGCTAGATTTGCCTATCTCTGCCTGGAACAGCTGTGTGACCCTGTGCAAGCTGCTGAATCTCTCTGCCTCAGTTTCCTTTGCTGCAGAGCAGGGACTTCTTGCACTAACTCACTGGCATGATTGTGGAGAAGCCTGACATTAAATGCACATAGGTAAAGGACTGGGAGCAATGCCTGGTACACAGGGAGCTTGTACAGGTGGCAAAAAGCGTGATGCGAAGCTCCACCCTGAAAGATAGCAGGGTTCTAAAGCAGCATCTCTTCTATAAGCAGATGTCAGACTCTCCTGGAAGTCTTATTAGAACATGATTTCAAAGAATCTGAGTCAATATGTTTAGAGCAGGGCCCAAGAACTTACATTTCTGACAAGTCCCCGGATGACAGTGATGCTGCTGGCTTAGGGATAGGCTTTGAAAATCTGAGCTGTGCATCATGCCCGTGGTTGTTAGTAGCTGCAGCATCTATTATTACCAGTGCCCATGTCTGAGAGGAGCTGCTGTGTGCCAGGCATTGTGTTAAGCGTCTTTCAGGCAGCAGAGGAAATAATAGTGCGTAAAGGCTTCGGACTGAAGCTCTCCTGCTGGCGAATGGAAGTACCCAGACACAGTACTTGAACCCCAATCTGTCTCACTCCAGAACTCAACTGTCAGTGGCCTCGGGTCTTCATTCGACTGGTATTTATGGAGCATTTGATAAAACCTGCCTGCATATAGCACTGTGGAGTTCACGAAGCAATTTCAAATACATCTCCTCATTTCATACGCACAAAAGCCTGTGAAGTAGGTCAAGTATTAATATCGGCTGCTTTTACAAGGGAAAGGTAATTACAGAAAGAAAGGGAG
This sequence comes from Dinomys branickii, assembly GCA_004027595.1. Classification (NCBI taxonomy): domain Eukaryota; kingdom Metazoa; phylum Chordata; class Mammalia; order Rodentia; family Dinomyidae; genus Dinomys; species Dinomys branickii. Next base: position 61,979 of record PVLD010010038.1, on the reverse strand, counting down.
GCTGGGAGTGAATAGGCGCTTAGTTCTAGACAGCATGGCTAGTAGGTGGCGGGGCTGCCCTGGCCTGTGAGCCCACACCATGCTTCCCTGCCGCTTCCCTGAGGCTCCTGGTGGGCCCCACAGGTAGGGTAGGTACAACAGGCAGAAAGGAGAAAGTGTAGATGCTGCCTGTATGGACACTACCTGTGCAGCTGCCTTTCTACAGAGAGGTGAGTGCTGGTAGGAGACTGAGTTCCAGAACAATCCCGGGAGAGTGAGGCTCATACTGTGTATGCCAATAAAGTGAGCACTCACTCCCATGCTGAGTGCTGTAGGACGGGAATGGGGCAGCCTGAGCTGGGTGGAGCAGAGAAAAGCCAGTGCTAGGCAAGTCCTGGAGGAAAGGAGTTTGCTCTGCTGCAGAGGGGCTCGGGTGGGAGGGAGAGGGAGGTAGCTGCCCACAGCAACCAGGGTTTGGGTGGTGAGAATGAGGTGGAAGTGCAAAGGGTGTCCTGTGATGGCTGGTACAGTCCAGGAATGGTTCTGAGAATCAGGTGTGCAGGGCTGAGATGGGGCCGTCACAGTCAGCCTTGAGGCCCAGAGTTAATACAGGAACACAGCTTTGCCCCTGGAGTAGAGATTCACTGCGCATTGGAGGATCATCCAGGCCAGGGCATGCTCGGTTCCTGGGGCTGGAGTTGACCTTTTCCTTTCACAGCCACCTGAGGCACCCAGAGCAGGTGCCCATCTCAGGCCCTCCTAGCCCAGAGCCACTTTTAGGGAGACCCCACCATCATTTCAATTGCTCTGATTAGAGGAGCAAAAACAAGCCAGGTGTTACCAGGAAATGCTCTAATTAGCACTTACTGCTGACGATTCTTTTTTTTTTTTTTTCCTGTTTTAAACCCTGGACATTTTTTATTCGCTAATCATCTCTCAGTTCAACCAGCACAGAGCTACACGCGATTTACCTTTTGATGTTCACAGGCGAGAACTCTTGAATTTCAAAGAGCCGGCAGGGATTTGGGGGAATCGAATGCAGAAGCTACAGCCGTAATCAAACCTCATTAGGGGTTATTCTTCAAGCGGGTTTTTTCCTCTGTCTGCCTCCCTCTCCCCTCCCATCCTGATTAGAGGGCTGGTAGTTGGGTTTGTTGTGTTTTCTTTGGGACAATCATGCTGAGCCTCTCCTCCCCCACTCTTGGGTGGATGCGCAGCCTCCTCCCATCCCAGTCCCCTTCCTCCCCACAGATACTGACAGCAGATTTGGGGCTTTGTGTTGGGTTCCCCTCTACCTCACACTAGTTGCCATGGTGAAAATTAAGACTTCATAAATAAAGGTAGCTTCAGGCAACGTTCCCCTCCAGGAGGATCTACATCCTGCTTAGAGAAGGGGGCTACACAAAAACAGGCTCAGAGTGGGCCTCAGAGGGATGCTCATGATGCCTCTCCAGCACCCATTCTGAGTCCCCTTTCCAACATAACAGGCTTCTGGGTGTCCTGTGATGACTGGTGCTATACAAGAACGTTTTTGAGAATTCACAAGTTTTGCAGGAGTGTGGAACTGAGATGTGGCCATCACAGTCAGCCTTGAGGCCCAGAGTTAATACAAAAACCCATCTTTGCCCCTGGAGTAGAGATTCACAGCACAAGGGGGCATAACTAAAGTCAGCTCAACTTAAAAAATAATTATTAATGATGCACAAAATAGTAATAATTGCTACTATTTATCATCACTTAGTGCCACATGTTACGCTAAATGCCTTAAATACATTTTCTCCTTTAGTTCTCTCATCAGCTCTGTGAAGCAGATTCTTCTATAATTATCCCCATTTTATAGACAGGAGGCTTTGCTACACTGGGCACTAAAGTAACTTGCCCAAGTCTATATAGCTAGTAGCGAGTAGCTGCGGGAGCACAAGCTTTTGGAGGGTAGAGCTCACTTCTCTTGTGCTCTTCATTCATGCCCAGTGCCAGGCACACAGTAGGTGTGCACTAAGGATCTCTCAAGGAAATGGTTCCAGGTCAGCGCACTGTACTGGATCTTGGTGATACAGAGGGAACTTGATCCGGATCCTGCTGTGAGATGTGAGGCACAAAATCAACCACCAGAATGAGGAAGTGATAAAAGCCACAGGAAGCTTCAGATGCAAACTGCTGAGGGATCCCAGGGGCGGGGGGTGGGGGTGGGGGTGGGGGGGGGAATTAATTCTCACTACGCAGACTGAAAAACTGTTAGAGAGGAAGTGACATTTGAACTGGTCCTTGTGGGCAACATAGGGCCATTTCAGGCTGTCAGAGAAGAGGATCTCAGTTATGAATTAGAAGGAAGGATACTGGCTTTCTATGTGGGATGCATGGGGATCTGGGCCACCTTCAGTTGGCAGGAAACTCTGCAGGGCATGCTGAGGCTTGGCGCTTTTGGGCAAGGAGCTGCTATGGAGATCTATCAGTTTACATGCATTAGTGAGCATCTGGAGGCTCAATCAGGTCTACAAGGGGACTCGCAACTGGGAGATGATGGAACAGGTCAAGGCTGCTGCAATAAACAAGAAAGAAAGGGGCAAACTGGGGCAGAGGTACAGGAGGTGAAAGTCAGTTGAGTGACATTTATTTTCAAATAAAACCAGCCAGGTTCACTCATTGGTTTGATGTGGGGTTTCAGGAGAGAAATGATTGTTGGGGATGATGCCTGAATTTCAGCTTGGGTGGTTCGATGGGTGGTATTAGCATTCACTAACATAGAGAAGGCACAATTACATCCCTGCTGGCTCACTGGTGAGGAGTGTGACATGAAAGGTTCTTTGGTGGCTCTGAGCCTTTACCAATACAATGATGTCTATTTAAAACCCAGGTTAATACATATATTTTGCCACCTGAAGTCATCATGATTTTTTCTTCTTTCCCTCTCACAGCGTGTTAAACCGAACCCCTATGCATTTGATCCAGGAAATCATATTAGTGGATGATTTCAGCAATGACCGTAAGTAGTATCACTCCCTGGCAATGTAAACACAAAGCCCGGCCCCAGCCCTGTGTAACAGGCAGAGTGAAATCCACTGATTTTCTGAGGGTGGAGGAAAGTGGAGGTTGGTAATAGGCACGGAAGGCTGAGTATCCCTGCCTGGGCTCGAGGAGATAAACTTTCCACTTGAGAAGCAATTTCTTGGATTCTATGCTGTCAGTTTTCGAGGACCTAAGCAGCTAAATCTTCACTGGGTTGGCTGCTGTGTGAGTATATGTGTGTGGGTGTGCATACACATGCATGTGCAGTATGTGGATGTATGGGCACATGTGTTTATGTGCAGGTGGGCATACTGTGTGTGTGCAGCCTGCATGGGTACATATGCGCATTGCACCCTCAACCCATATTCCTGGATGTTTGAAGAGACACCAGACCTTCAAAGTATCACTAGGACCCAAAGCCCAAAAGCCACACCCATTGCTAGAGACTCCTGATCCTAATGCTACATTAGCCTGCCAATCTGAGCTGAGGCTAACAGCCCTCTCCATTTCATTCCTGGGGAGGCCTGGCTGGGCCCTATCTTTGGGATCCTCCATGGTACGTCTCATCACCTGGCCATGACACAATGAGCAGCTGCCTTTCAGTCTCCCAACACACTGGAAGACATCTTCCACGTACCACTGTCTCCTGCCTCCTGCCTCCCTTAGCCATCCTAGCAGAGCAACCTATTTTCACCTATTCATACCCCAGACCCACTTTTCCCCATAAAAACATGCTCTGGTATCTGGATACTTGTGTGTTTTGTTTGAAAGGCACAATAATTACAGAAACATTTTCAGGATTTGAGTGTTGGTAGCGCAGACACTTCCCCTAAGAGCCATTGTCCCAGCAGCCTGAGTGCAGTTCAGTGCAGTGAGCCACATCCAAGCAGAACCACGTCTTCTTGCTGGGGAGCCAGGGGAAATGGGATGGTCACTGGGGACAGCTCCAAGTCTCAGGAGAGTAGAGCCACTCACACCAGCCCAGATGCTAGAGCTACTGTGCAAACACTGGAGAACCACCCTTGTGACTGGGAACCACAGAGAGTAATACAGACAGAGGCTGTACCCGAGGCCCAGGGCATTCAGATCTGGACCCCAGTTCTGGAACTCAGGAATCTACTTTCCTTCCTCGGTGAGGGATAGCGTGGAGGTGGGGAGGCATAGGAGGCAGCCTGGCACTGAGGCAGGAGAAGAAAATGCTATAAGATTCTTATGGGTAGAATAGAGCCTAGTGGTCAGAGCCTGGGCTCAGGAGCTAGACTGCCTGGGCTCAAATCCTACATCTAAAACTTACTTGTTGGCCATGTGCCTTGAGCAAATACTTAGCCTCATGTGTATCAGTTTACTTGTCTATAAAATAGAGGTGGTTATAATAGTATATGTGGTTTATATTGGGATTTACTATGTTAACATCTTCAGAGAACTTAGATAGGACCTCACCCAGAGGAAGCTGTAAAAGTCTCTTCTATTGCCTCCTTCACAAAGACAGCCTCTGTCAGCTGAAAGTAAAGTCTCAAATCTTTCTTTTCCATTCCTGCCCCCCAGCAGCTTTGACTAGACCCACTGAAGTAAACAGGTCTGATCTCATTTAATGGTCAAAGGAGAAGTGCGCTCAGGAAACTGGGCCAAGATTTCAGACTTGTAAAGTTTCCAACCAAATATGTAGACGATCCTGGGAGCCAACCCAGTCCCAAGAGACCCTGTTAGGCTCATCTTGTCCTGAATGGACCACTTTGTACAGTGAACAGCAGTGACTGGCAGCCTCTTCCATATCCCAGGTGCTTCCTGGAGTCAGGACCAGACTGGCTGTACAATCAGGAGTGGGGACAGCGAGCAGGGCTGCCCTCCTGATGCCTCAGGTTCACCTGCATGCAGTCGCATCCCTGGGCTCTCACTGGTGTAACCTTTATCTTTTCAGCTGATGACTGCAAGCAGCTCGTTAAGCTGCCCAAAGTGAAGTGCTTACGCAACAATGAACGGCAAGGTATGTCTGTGCCGCCCATAGGGCTCACGTGTGAGTGGGGCTGGGGTGGGAGGTGGTTGGCATATGTTTGGGTGTTGAAGGGCTGGGTGGTCCCTCTGTGATCTTACCACATGATGGAAGCACACTGGCATCCAGCTGGTTTCTGTCCTTGGTGCAGGTCTGGTCCGGTCCCGCATGCGGGGTGCTGACATTGCCCAGGGCACCTCTCTGACATTCCTGGACAGCCACTGTGAGGTGAACAGGGACTGGCTGCAGCCCCTGTTACACAGAGTCAAAGAGGTGAGTGCGGCTGAGGAGTACAGCTGAAGTTCTCGCCTGCTTTCCCCTGGGCGCTGCGCAGAACACGTTGCTGTGCCCCCTTCACAAATGAAGAACTAAGGCAGACCAACTTGTCCCAGGTCACATAGTGGTCAGTGGTGGAGCACGGACCGGGAGGTTTGATCATCATACCATTTCCGGTAGACCTGCAGCTCGAGCTGCAGCAGCAGTATGTGACACTTCTAGTTTTCTGGGCAAGGGACAGCAGCGGGTTCCAGGAAGGAAGCCCTCATTAGTGCCTGTGGTAGGGAATAGGTGGGAGAATTAACCATGCCTCACACCCAGTTCCTGGGGCTCCTATCTTTCTCCCACCCATAGGTCGCCCTTTCTTAGGGTCCCGTGCCTAGCAGGGACTCTTAATACTGAGGGATCTAAGAGGCCTTGTGCCTGTTTGCCCTTAAGTTGCTCTGCAGTTCTGCACGTCTCAGGTACTGCTATGGGAAGTGAAAAGATTTCATTTTCCCCTCACTCTTTTATATTCTAAAAAGCCCATTCACTGTCTGCTGATCCACAGAACACATACGATGTTATAGACAGTGGTGGCGAACCTATGGCACGTGTTCTGTTTTTCTTTCAGGATGAAAGATGTTGATGTATGAGCTATTTTTTCTAAAGTAAAACCTCCGCATTGAGGTTTAATGAGAGTCTTGACACTTCGTGATTAATGAGGGTGGGGTGGGGCTTATGGGCTGCAGTTGGGGCGCTCGCCTCTGAAAGGTTCTCCCCCGCTGCTACGGACTCCTGTTTGTGATGTTGATCACCTTTCCTGAACTATGACCTGTACCACTGGTCCACTGAAGTAGGAGTGAGGTATCTGTAACATACCTATTTCACAGACGAGGAAACCGTTTCAGGACTATTATATAGATTGACAATACAGTATTCTTTAGCTGATACCTCCAGCGCCAGATCCGTGGGCATCACCAGCATGCTAGCACATTTGCTTCTTTCTCCCTGTAAGAGCAGCTTGACTTCTGCCTGCATAGTGACACTGCCAGGGGATAGAAGGACGTATAAGTGTTCAGAAGAGAGATAGGAAGGCTTCCCAATGTCGTTCGATACAGTGAACCACCCTTGGCAGGTTTATCAAGCTCCATGGGTGGTTCTAAATGGTAAATCCTGTCAGTGACCACTTTTGCGGGGTTGGATGGGGTCATTGCCTTTGTGATGTGCAGAAAACTCCTTCCTTTGACAAGGATACAGGCGAAGAGGTCTGGGTTGAGAAGTACTAAGTGACAAACAGACCGGGAGCTTCCGACCCTGAGGCTCTCCCAAATGCACCCCTCCTCTACACGCCTGTCCGCAGCCTCCTGCTTCCACACAGCAGTGCTGCTGCTTGTTCTCGGTGTGTCCCTGGCATTCGCATTGCCCTTCCCACCCCTGGATCCCCTTCCCTGCTTGCCATAAACCTTCTTGCTCCTCAGAGCTTTACCCAGGCTTCCCCTCCTTCAGAGAACCTTTCCTGACTGCAGGACTGGCCAGGGTCACTCCAGGCAGCACTTGTTCACCCCCGCCCCCACATATGCACTTCCTCTTAGTTCTCCTTTCCTGTAACAGGTGACAGAGACCATGGGGTGCCAAGCCCCTCCTGTGGCCACTCCCAACTGCTATAGCATAGCTGCTCCATGTTCAGAAGTGATCATAAGAAACCAGTTGTGTGGGGGTGGTAATCCAGTTGGAAGTAGGAGGGAAGCAGGCCTACGTCCTGTTCCTAATCTAATTAGCAGGCCTTCATTGAGCAGTTATTTGGGGCAGAGTCCCGAGCTCTGGAACAGGCCATGTAAAAGGAATTCACACCAACTTAATAAGTCCCTGCAGCTGTTCTGGTGTACTGGCCTGCACTGGTTTGCAGGCGACCTCAGGGAAGAAGGTGACCACAGGAGAAGAGGCATTCAAACCCTAGCAACAAGGAAGTTCCTTGTGAGGAAGAAATATGGAAAACGTTTGCAGGCCCTCAGGTAGTGAGTGTGGAAACCCACTCCCAGCAGGGACCTTTACCTCCCTGGAAAGGCCTTTCTGCTTGTGAATTGCTGACAACAGCCCAGGGCCTGTGAAGTCTTCCTGCTGCCACTGGTGCCTCGAGCTAAGAAGAAATGGGAGTCTGAAGGTTGAGGCAGAAGAACACAAGGAAGGTTATCAAATCTAGGGTGCTTAACTGGGGTGGGGTTGGAAACAGCATCTTTTGTATAAAATTCAGGAGAATTTTATACAAAAGAGAAGAGGTGCTGCTGACTTAATCTAATATCATATGAAAAAGAAGCAGATTGGAAGCCCAGAAATAGAGTATAATAGAAAGCTTTTTGTGAGGCTAAGGAAGAGAAGGCTGCGACCTCTCACTTTCCATGACCAAATCCACAGTCACTGTAGACATTTTGGAAAATACAGTGGTACCTCAGTTCATGAATGCTTTGGTTTGTGAATAATAATTTGGTTTGCAAATAAAAAGGTTTGGCAAAATTTTGTTTTTGTTCACAAATTGCACATGGGATGCAAACATGACAGTGGCCATCTTCCCTGAGCAGGTACAAATATGACCATCTTTTCTAAAACCATGGAACAAATTAAGTTTGTGAACTGAGGTACCACTGTATAAGAGATTGAAAACTAGTCAGCCAACATTCTATCAAATGAAGATACATACCCACTGTTAACATGTATTTCCGGTTAGGATCTTTTTCTCTTTGTAGAGAGTGTCTTTTTATGTGGTTGTAATTAGACTGTATTGGCACAATTTTGTATCCTGCTTTTTCCTCTTATACATAGGCATTTTCTAGGCAATGTCTTTAAGGTAATTTGCCCCTTACCCAGAATGCATGCTGAGTAGACAGAAAGTTCATCTCCAAGAGAAAAATGAAGGGCTGGGGTCCAGGGCAAGAGGCAGTGACCATACTGCTGTCCCCTCCTGGCTCTACCTGCCCACCCCCGTGGCCAGCTTTCTGGCCATCACCTTGAGCTGAAGGTCATGCAACTGGGCTCTCAAGAGAGGTTGAGGCTTCTGACTTGAGTCTAGAACCCTCTGTTCAGCACTGTATTTCTGGGGTCAGCCATTATGGTGATGGGCCCAGCCTACATAACCATGCATGCGTGTGTTGTAAAACACACAAGGCAAAATTTATCATTTTAACCATTTCAAAGTGGATGATTCAACAATTTTAGTATATTCACAGGATTGTGTGACTTACATCAAAATCTAACTGTAAAACATTTTCAGCACCTCATAAGGAAACCTGACACCCATCAGCAGTCGTTCTTCCTTCCCCTCTTCTCCCTGCCCCTGACAAACACTAATCTATTTTCTGTCTCTAGACCTTTGCCTATTCTGTACATTTCATATAAATAGAATCATCCACCATGTGGCCTTTTGACCCTGGCTTCTTCCATTTAGCATGTGTGTATTGGAGCTTCATCTGCACTGCAGCATGTAACAGTATTCAATCCCATGGCCTAATAATATCCTGTGGCATATACAGACCACATTTTGCTTGCACATCCTTTGACGGACGTTTAAGTTGTTTCCACCTTTACCTTCTAATGTAAGTTTCTTTTTCTGTTTTTGTTTTTGTTTTTGTTTGGAGTGCCTGTTTTTAATTCTTTGGGATGTGTAGACAGAGCAGTAGAATTACTGGGTTACATGGAATTAGATGTGTTACCCACAGGGGTGCCCCCAGCCCCAGGCTGACTCTGTCCTAGCAGGATGTGTCAAGGGAGCCTTGCTCTTTCAGTGCAACCTTAACAAGCCTATGAAGTCCTATGGATCCCAACGGCTCTGAGCCTGTTTCAGAAGGCCTCCCACCAAAATGCATGCGATGTCAGCCTTACCTGCTTACCTGCTGGTTGGGCAAAGCCTTCATCTCCTCCCTGAAAATGAGTACTGCCTTTCTGCCACCAAACACTCCTCGCCTCCATCCTCCCCTCCTCCTCCTCCCCCTCTTCCTTCTCTTCCTCCCCCTCCTCTTCCTCAGGAGTCACTCAGCCCCAAGACTGAGCTCAGCCTTATGGCCGTTAAGATCCCTGCTTTCTACTGCTGCCTGAACTAAAGCTTTCATAGCCAAGAGCTTAACCAGACAAACCCCAGAACTGGGTCAGATTCTGCCCTTCACAGTGGCCTCCAAGGGGTGCAGAGGTTTCCCTGAGCCCCTGCCTCCTAATTTTCTGGAACATCCCCCAAGACAGCTCCTTAGGGGCAGGGAGTGTGGGTGCGGGTCTGTGTGTCTTGTCTCAGTGCAGAACATGATTTGATCTTGTAAGGGGAAGTGGAAATTTTAAGCTGTAATTGGAGTTTGGGATTTTCAAAAATAGAAAGAGATAAGAAGGAGGCTGGGCTTGAGCTGTCCCGAACCCTCCTCAGCTGGTGTTTTCCGCGTTGAAAACCTCCCTAATTTCCCTTCTCTTCAGTTACATCATGATACTGAAAATAAGCACCATGTTAGGTTTCTTCCTTTTCTTTATTTTTTTTGTAACATAGTTTTCTTCTCTCCCCCCTCATCTACCTATTTCTTTGGCAGAGTGATGCTAAGAAATCCTAATCTCTAGCGTTCAGTAAATTTGTATCAATAATAGCTTACATAAGTCTTTAGTGCCTTCTCACATACTTTCCTAACCTGCTCCTCACATGAACCCTGTTTAAAAGACAGGATCGTTTTGAAAATAATAATTTGTCTTCCCTTTATAGTTGAGGAGATGGGAGTCCCATGGAGTGTGCTAATGTGCTAAGGTCACATGTATTGTGGGTGGCAAAATCAGAACAGGAGCCCAGGTGTCCGGTCAGCCTGCCCCTGCCAATGGCCCCCCCCATGGCCCCCCTCCTTGACAGCTTCCCACTGGTTCCCTCCCCTCCTCTCCCTCCAAGCCAGTTTAGCAGCACCAGGCTGTGTCTGTCCCACACTGGAGTCCACCTTCTCCAAAGTCTCATTCATTCTTGCACCCACCACAGTTTCTTAATCACAGTAGATTGATGGGGGTGCTGGTGACTGCATGAGGAACTTCCTCTCCATGGGGTTTAATTATGAGAATCAGTTAAAAACAAGAGACACGACAGTAAAGTGATTGATGGCTACTGTCTGATCCATTCAGCCCCTCTTATTGCCCCTAGTAAGGGAGGGAAAGGATCTTGGAATTGCATGGGGGAGGAGAGAAGGGGACGGATTCCGGGATCCATCAGGGATCTCACCAGCTGCCTGTCTGAGCCTAGACATAGATCTGGCTCTCAAGTACAGCCTCTGGGGCATGTAGGCCGGGCCTCTGACAGGTCTGTGTATTGGGAGTGCCTCAACCTTGAGCTTCCGGAAAGGCCACCCTGCTTAGTGTAATGACCCAGCTGTGTGCAGCCAGCACTGACAGTATCCTCTGGGCTGGGACTGAGAGATCCAGGGGTGGCGCAGACTCCCACCCGTGCGGGGCAGTTGTCCTGGCTCTGATGGCTCTCCTGCAGTCCCTTTCAAAGGTCAAGACTCCACATAGCACGTGACCCCAAAGAGCCCGCACTGCCTGGCTGAGACAGCAATTCCGGGACAGAAGAGACTGGCAGGCGAGCGCCCTGGAGCCTGATGCAGCCCTGGAGGCAGCGCACAAGGGTAGTTTCTAGAGAGCCTATGGACCAAGTGAGCAGCTAGAGTTTTGTCTTGCATTTTTATTTTTCAAATATCGAGGAAATTCTTCTTTAAAAAAAATCATCACAAAACAGGATTATAGTTTGAGGGTCTGGAGGACCACCCTTAGGGCCAGTAATTTGCTAGAAAGATCCATAAATCAGGAAGTCTGATAGAGAATATTTATTACAGTCTGAGTGTCAACAGAAGGACTGGGTACAGTGACAAGGGCCCCAAAACTTACAGTCAGGCTTATGAAAATGTCTCTGAACTTGGGAGTATTTCAGAATTCACAACAAGAGCGGCTTTGGGGGTGTGTTTGTATACGTTTGTGTGTGGACACGGTGTTTGCTGGGACACAGACACATACTGACAGCAGCCCTAGGCCGGCCCCACAGGGACTGCGGCAGCTGGGCAGGTGCAGTGCTGAAGGTGAATGAAACACCCGTGACACCCCAGAGGCAGCAACACCGCATCCACAATGAGCATTACTTTCTGCATGGGCCTATTGGCTTTTAGAGGCACCTGGTTACTGTCAGCGTGAGTCACATGTAGGAGGCTCAGGGACAAATTAAGTCTGTGAACTTAGAATCAGGCACTCAGTGAATCTGGAGCTTAAAATAAAAAGACAGCCTCATTTAGGGGAAAGATTGAACCAGGAAATTAAATGGCTTCAAGGAGAAGCAGAGGTTCGTGCCCGTGTCGGCCAAAGGATAGTTGGTACCGAGGGTGGAAAATCCTGTCTGGCTCCCTGAGTGCTGCCAGCTCCCCCAGGCTGCCTGATTCCCTCTGAGCCACCTGAGAATCTCTTTGGTCACAGCTGCTTTATGCTATCGTCAGCCAGGCTAGGTTCACCCCATTGGGAAATTTGAAGGAAAACATAAACAATATATTTGAAGCCTCTAGGAACTGGCAACTTTGCTTGAGTGTTTGCTTACTGTATGGTTTTGATGCCCATGGGTGGGTACCCTGGGGGATGTAGTGAGAGATGACCCTGGAAAGGAAGATACAAGCCTGTTTTTTTTTTTAATTGACATAATAATTGTACATATCCATGAGTTACTGCATGATATTTTAATACATGTATATAATGAATAGTGATCAAATCAGGGCAATTAATATTTCTGTCACCAAGCCTGTAATCCCAGCACTCAGATGGCTGAGGCAGGAGAATCATTGTGAGTTCAAGACCAGCCTGAACTACATGATGAGACCCTGTCTCAAAAACACACACAAAAAGAAAAGAATAAACAAAAAAAATTTCTGTCACCTCAAACATTTACCAATTTCTTTGTGTTGGAAACATTCAAAATCCTGTCTTCTAGCTATTTTGCAATACATTATTGTAAACTATATTTACCCTACTGTGGTATATAACACTAGAATTTGCTCCTTCTTAATTTTTTCTTTTTTAAATTTTGAAGCAAATTCTTGCTGAAAGATAACATAGTTACACGATCGGAAGAGAAATCAGACTATAAGGTCTTGCTAAGTTGCCAGGGCCAGCCTTAAATTTGTGATCCTTTTACCTTAGCCTCCCAAGTAGCTGGAATTGAAGATAGGCACCACCGTGCCTGACCTTACTCTTGTTTTCTAACTGTATCTTGGCACCCATCATGCATCATGTCTCTGACCTCTGCCTCTCTACCTTTATGTGACCTTTGTTCTACTCAGACAGATCCTGCATGTTCTCGCTCATATGTAAAAGCAAGTCTGCTTGTGATGGTCTTGGATGCCATTTGCAGGAACTTGTGCTTTGCCGTAAAGGTGATTTAAGTTCTTAGCAGTTGCGTGGCACAGTTGGATTGCGTATCAGAAAGGCAGCTTTGGCAGCTACAGGAAGAATGAAAGGAGAGGATGGTGAGTGGGATGGAGGGCAATTTAGAAGCCCATTGCTGTACTCTACACATGACAGGATGGAGGAGAGACCAGGTGAATTCACAGAGCCACTTAAGAGTTAACACCAGCAGAACTTGATCTGGTTAGTTGGAGCGAGGGAAGGGGATTATGTGATGATCTGTTAACAGAATAAGGAATTTAGGGAAAGGAGCATGTAGGGGAAAAGTAAAAAGCACCATTGGAAGGGCTGAGTGAATGCTTTTAGAGGTGGCCTCTTCATATTGGATGAGGCCAGGAGCTAGGAGGGATGCTGGGGCTAAGGGCACAGATAAGTAAGTATCCAGCTACAGGGCACAGCTATTTGCAATCTTGTGTAGGAGCCATAGACATGGGATGAGGCTCTCACTATGGATGTTCAGCTTTACTTTTGGGATTGCCAGATGACTGTACTGTCTGCCTCCTTGGCCACCAACAGTGGTGAAGGATATCTGGACCCCCTTTCTCTCTGTACAATACTCCCCAGTCATCCCCTACCATCTTCATGTGGCCACTGTGGCTGGCAAGGCCCCCAGCCATCAAGGAGGTATTCTTCACCACCAGATAGCATCAGAACCAGAGACATCCTGTATCCAGTGCCCCATTGTATGGGTGAGGAAATTGAGATGCAGAAATGAAAGTGCTGGGTAAAGGACATAAGCCCTATCTCTAGCCCTACTAGGGCAAGGTCCTGCCAAGCTTTCTGGCTCCCAGCCAGGCTGGTCCTCATAAATAGAGCACAGGGTCTTTGTTTTACAGGACTACACACGGGTGGTGTGCCCTGTGATTGATATCATTAACCTGGACACCTTCACCTACATCGAGTCGGCCTCAGAGCTCAGAGGGGGTGAGTGGGGCTGATACCTTCTCCCCATTAACTTTCTTCTCCTCCTTGTCAGTTCTTTAAATGGGGGGAGGTGAGGGGAACCTCTTAGTGTTTGTCTGGAACATCAGCCCTGCACCCTGTAGTAGAAGACACTCCAGCTTGGCACTGAGAAATGAACCAATGCTGTGGGGAGACTCACCAGCCCCCAGAGTTCAGCTCTCAGGAAGGAGTCACCCCAGTGCCTGAGGATGACAGAAGCAAGGATTCCCCTGAATATGTGTGACCTGGTTTTTCCCCACCTCATCCTCGGCACTGCTCTCTCCTAGAGACCCTCCCCAGCTCTCTGCCCAGAACCTAGCTCTGCCCTCTCCCAAAGACAGACTTCCAGGTGATCTTGAGACCTCTTGAAACTCCCTTCCTTATACTTTTCTAAGACTGGACCCCGTTCTGTAACTGTCCATCTTGTCAGACTTGGAACCCATGCCTGTGCTCTTATCCTCCACCCTCTGTTCCCCATCTCTGCCCAGCAGAGATGCTTCAGAGAAGCATGGGGAGGTAGAACAAGAGAAGGAAGCTAGGAGGGAATTTTGGCAGTCTCGCTGTTGACCCATGCTGAGGAAATCTGTCTTCCCAGGGGCCTGAGCATGTTCATGAGTTTCTGAAAAAAATGAGATTTGTAGGTGCCTTGAGAGACCAAATGGACAGGGTTGGTGCCATGTTTTGTAGGGTTTGACTGGAGCCTCCACTTCCGGTGGGAGCAGCTCTCCCCAGAGCAGAAGGCTCAGCGCCTGGACCCTACGGAGCCCATCAGGTGAGTAGAAAAGATTGGCACAGGTGGGCTGAACAAGCACGGTTCCACTGGGTTCTTCCTGCTGTCCCATGGTATAGGGACAAGTCCACATTAGATGTTCAAAGGATTGTGCAGAGACAAAGAGAACCAACCCTACAGCAGCCAACACTACTTCTGCTCTTACTTTAGAAAGTTTCTGTCTTTGTGGTGGTTTTTATCTAGGCAAATGGGGTCCTGGGGGAGATCTGTGCTGAGGAGGATGCCCTACATTGTCCACCCTCACATGTGGCTTGCATTTCCTGCTAACACTGGAGACTTAATACTATCACTTAGGTCCGAGGACGCCCTTGTCTTGGCTATTGGGATTCATTCCAGGATGGCTGAGCAGGTGAGGGCTGCAAGCCTATGAGTGAAGGCTGATACAAGGCACTGCCACTGCTACGTGTAACCAGCATACCTGTTACATACCTCTATTATGTGTGATAACATAATATGTGCTCTATTATGTGTGATAACATGGCAGCATATGAACTCCGAGGGGCTAGCATCATGCTGTGGGTAGCTGCCTTTCTGGCTCCAGTGGGACCCATATAACACATGCTGATAGGCTGTCTGTCTGTGCTCAGGGCTTATCTGAGGACTTGGCCTAGCATGAAGCCTAGTGGTCCCTTAGGGAGACTGCCCTCAACATCAAGTGTGTGACCTTGAGGTCCTACCTAAGACTGAATGGCAAACACATCCCAGGTACCAAGCTAAAACAAGTCAGCCTTAGATAGGGTATCAGGAGGATAAAAGTGGGTGAAGAACTACAGAGAAGGGCCCAGGATTGGGATTGCTCCATCTAGTGACGTAAGACTGCCCAGAATTATTCAAGGTCATTTATTTGTGTCTCTGGTACCTGCCACGTTTGCTCATATTCATTGGATTGACTTAAGTCAAACTGAGAATGGAAGGAGCTATGAAGAGTTGAATGACTGTGTTCCAAACAGAGCTCCACTGTGGGCTGCAACTGTGTCTCATATACATATTGGCACCGTATCCCTCCTTGAGCCTTTGATGCCAGAAGGGAGACCAGAGCTAGAGGGCACCCTGGACAGTGGTCTTTTTTTCTAAATGGAAGGAGATACTTC
Source organism: Dinomys branickii (assembly GCA_004027595.1). Classification (NCBI taxonomy): domain Eukaryota; kingdom Metazoa; phylum Chordata; class Mammalia; order Rodentia; family Dinomyidae; genus Dinomys; species Dinomys branickii. Next base: position 46,483 of record PVLD010010038.1, on the reverse strand, counting down.
TTACCAGGCTGAGCATCATACAGTGTATATCCGCTCCTCAGAGGCAGTGCAGGAAGCAGACGTGACATGAGGAAAGAATCACCTGCCTAGAGACCCTAAAGAGTGGACTAAGTCAAGGGCAAAGGTGGTGACATAGCCTGAATTCTTCTGTCCCTGTTCTAAAAGGCACTTTGGGGCAGATTCTCTCTTGTGCTCTGTCTCTGCTTATCAGAGAGGGGGGTTTCCCAGGATGAGGCCAGTACTGGGGAGCAGCAGGCTGTTGTAGGAAAGGTAGACTTGTGCCTATGACTGGTTTTCCATCAGCTGAACATTTGATGAGAGAAAACTCCGCAAAATGGGATGCCGTGTCCCTGAGTGCTCACAACCTCCCCCAACCATTGATTTTATGCACACATGTCCTTATACATAAGGGATTATTTGCTTGGATTCTGCTACTTTTGTCTACATTCTTTTCTTTCCAAACAGTTTCTCCGGCATCCGTCTCAGTAATGAAGAGCCAGGGGAGGTTAGGGATGGGGGCCACCAAGAAGAAAATACAGATGAGAGCGTATGAGTTTGCAATGGCTGCAGCAACAAGTACTGCAGACAATGTGGCTTAAAGAGCGGAAGGCCTGTCTTGCCATTATGGAGGCCAGAGACCCAAGATTGAGGTTTTGGCAGGGCTGTTGCCTTCTGAGGACGTTCTACACCTGCCTCTTCACCTTGCAGACAGCCCTTCTCGCTGTGCTCCCACACTGTTGTTTTACACCTGTCTGCAACTAAACTTCCCTTTTTTCTTAAGACCCCAATCACATCGGATTACGTACTGCTCTACTGGCCACATTTTACCTTGATCACCTCTATAAGACTAAGACTCTGTCTCCAAATAAGATCGCATTCTAAAGTCCTGAGAGCTAGAACATACCATTTTGGGGGAAAGGTGACATAATTCAAGCCATAACGAGGGTAAAGCTGGAAAACAAAGGAGTGAGCCTGGTTTCAGGAAACGGATGTGCCGCTGACAGGTGCTGCTCCAGCCCTTGTCTGCCTTGTCAGGGCCAAGGTGTCCTTGCTCCTAGTCATGCAGCACCCCTTGGCCAGGGCCTGGGGAACAAGTTGGTGGGGCATCACAGGAAGGATGCTGATAGTAAAGTTGCCTGTCTACAAGGCTAGATTTACAAGCAGAGGGCAAAACCTTGTTTTAGGTAACTGAAATATATGTTGGCCTTTATAAAGAGGAACAAAGATGGGGGTGGGGAATGGGGTTGAATTCTGGATTCCCAGGGCTGCTGAGTTTGGGAGTTTCTCCTTCTTCTAACTGATTTCCCTCCATCTTCTTTCCAAATGCACAGGACTCCAATTATCGCTGGAGGGCTCTTTGTGATTGACAAAGCTTGGTTCGATTACCTGGGGAAATACGACATGGACATGGACATCTGGGGTGGGGAGAACTTCGGTGAGTCCTCGTCCTGTGTATCCTGGCCTATACCATTCTGTGTATCCGGGGGGTTGAGGCAGGGATCGCTGTGTCCTTCAGCCCAGCTGGCAGCTCAGCACAGTCACATACATCTGGACGGGGGCCTGGGAGACGGTGAGTGACTCATCCCTTTGGGAAAGTCTGGGTGCAGAGCGAGAGCAGTGGTGTTGGAGGTAGCAGTAACAAAAGCATTTCTGCAGAGCCCGTGGGTGCTGAAGACCCAGCCAGAGACACACTCAGGGCCACTTGGAAGAAAATAAGATACAAAAGCTAGAAGGGGAAAATCAATGAAAAGCCCCAAGTCCAAGGGGCCAAGAACAAGCTGAAGTAGGAGGGCTGAACTGGGGAATTTGGAAGTAGTAGGAGTCTGGGGAGAAAGAGAATGAAAACCAGGAAAGACATTATCATTCTTCAGCATCTATGAACATTCCTTGGCTGTGCTGATTGCAGTACCCAGTACTAGATGAAAGGGGAGGGTCTGGGTTAATTACCACAGGAACCTTGGAGGGACCCTGCCCTTATCATGTCGTGGGAGAGGAAGAGGGGAGCAAAGGAGAGTGGTCACTTAGCCCTAAACTATCCACACAGATGTCTTGGTCTGGCCATGGTGGCATAGAGCTGAGGTTTGCAGCTGCAGGAGAAGCACCAGACAGAAAGCCCCAGTCCTTCTAACCAGTGACACTGAGTGACCTTCATTTCCCCATGTATTGAGAGAATAACTTCAAGTCAGGCAGGGTAGTACATACCTATAGTCCCCTGTAATCTCGATACTTTGGGAAGTAGAGGCAGGAGGATTGTGAATTTGAGTCCAGCCTAAGCAATTTAGTAACTTAGTAAAACCCTGTCTCTAAATAAAAATATCTCAGTGCAAAGGCTGCCGTTCAATCTCCAGTATCACAAAAGAAAATAAGAAAAAGAGAAAGAAAATAAAGAGCTAGAGGCCTCCTTCTTGAGGTTGTTGTGAAACAGTGAGAAATATGTGAAATTCCTGGCTTCATGTGGGCATAGTAAGTTTGAGTTTCCTTCCAGCAGGTGAGACCTAAGAGATCATTGGAATGCCCACCGCATGAGGAGAGGGATGTGGTGGTTTTGTTTGTGGTCATCTCCAGCTGTTAGTGTATGCAGTGCCTGCTACACAAGGGGCACACAGTAATAGTTGGACAAACAAATGACAGTGGAATTAGAGGGAGAGTCCCCACGTGCCAGGGCCCTTTTCCTCTTAGCCATGGGGAACATGTTGGCACAGGCTCTGGAGCAGCATGTGGACTAAGAGAATGATCCATTGAGTCCATCCTGGCACTTAGAAATAATCCCCAGTATTGTCTGCTGCCACTGTTGTCTCCTGTCCCTGCCCTCAGAGTGTTTTATGGCTTTCTTCTTCAGTCACTAAGAGTTATTTCCCAGAAATTTATGGCTTCTGGTCTAACCCATAGCATCTGTTCTCCCAAACTGGGCAGTATAGAGAAATCCATCAGAAGAGCTGGCCTCTTGCCAGATGAGGACAGGACTGAAGTGCAGCAAATAAAACAGAAAACCCCAGCACCCCCTCGCTAAAATCCTCATGAGACCCAATCCCTGCTGGCCTCCTAGAATGTGATGTCATTGGTGTGTGGGTGTGGAGTTCAAGGCTGAGTCTCCCTGCACCAGCCCAGGAGAACCTGAAGCCAGAGAGACACTTGGCATTCTCAGTGGGACAGAGATTCTCCCATCAGGACTGATGGTACACACCGATGCTCATGGTACCCTTCACTAGTGATGAGTACCAGCTTTCCTTCCTGCCAGGATGCATCCTCCCTGCAGCATTGCTGATAGACACCAGTCAGTCAGTCTGCTTCAGTGCTGTGCATAATGATGCAGTCATGGTTTCACAGTTGAGCATTCTGCGTTGAGAATTTTTGGGTGGAGTTGTTAGAAAATCTCCTAAGTTGAATGAAGCTAGCTTCCTCCAGCTTATCTGCTAGCGTTCAGTCTGCCTTTTTGATCCACACAGGTGAGTATGATCCTTCTTCCACTTGGCAGTGACTTTTGGATGCAGGTATCACCCAGTGAGAGCACATTCTGGTCCAACATACCAGGACCTTTCCTTTATAGCAATGTTAACACACATCTGCTCAAATCAAGAAGCAATCTCATCCAGCCAGCTTTGGAGTCGTTTGGCATTAACAGGGGCTGATTTGAATAGAGAAGTTGGGAAAGAGTCCCAGGGAGGAATGGGAGAGACATTTTATAATCCATCACAAAAATTTTTAAATCACATACACAAAAAAGGACTGCAGACAGCCGTCATAGGAAATACTCTATTTCTCACACCCCAACATTCCATTATGTTGTGTCAGCTAACAGCACTTTGAAAGCCATTCCTGATTTTTTTTTTTTTTTTAGCATTTTATGTGCCAAAAAAGGTAGTGCTTTTCCAAGGGTGGATATACTGCGTGGGTAGGGTACCATCTGCAGATGCGATAATGAGGCACCTGAGTGTGGAAAGGTGGGAATTTGAAAGTGGGTCGGTGGATGACTGGGGATTGGGATGGGGTATGTAAGTGATGCTTCAGCAGCACAGGGGAGAGAGTGCCAATACTGAAGTAAGCTGCCAGTCAGAGTGAAAGAATCCTGGCGCCAGGGTGTGGCAGGAGAGCCGCCCAGTTGCCAAGTCCTGAAGATCCACTTCCCCTACCGTCCCTCACACCCTTCTTTCTCTACCTGCTAATCTTTTAAGTGGTCTTCTATTTCCATTCGGCTTGTCCCATCTTCCCGCACTCTTGCCAAAATGCCCCTCCTGGAATGCAAACCTCCCAAGCTAAGTCCACAGCAGCTCCCTCCTTTCCTACAGAGGAAGCCCCTGGGCCTCTCCTGAGTCGTTCTTATGACCCTGCCTACTTCTGCCTCATCACCTGCTCTTTCCTCTAACCCTATGTCCAGAGGCATTGACGAGACCTCCAGCCCATCTCAGACTGTTCCTGACCTTCTACAATGGCCAAGCCTCCCTCCCTGCTCAATGCAGACAGCCCCAGGGAGGCCTGCTGTAGAATTGGAACACCTTTCCTGCCCTCTTTTGCCCGTCCCTTCCCTCACTTTGCGCTCCTCAACACCAGGTTTTCTTCCCCTGTGTCTCCATCCCGCCTTGCTAAGCCTAGAGCTAAGGACAAAAACATTCATCCAGCTTTATGTTCTTGAAGCTCAGAAGAGTAGAAAGTGCTTATTAAATATATGCATGAGAAGTAGACTGGAAGGGAAGGGAACCCAGGGTTGGTATCTGTGGGGAATTAGTTCTAGGACCACTGCCCATACCAATACGTGGACGCTCAAATCTCTTATATAAAATGACACAGTGTTCACATATAACCTATATACAACCTCTTATATGCCTTAATGTCTCAATTACTTATATACTTAATACGATGTAAATTCTGTGTAAATAGTTGTTGTGCTCTATGGCTTAGGGGAAAATGACAGAAAAACAGTCTGTATATGCTCAATACAGATGCAGTTTTTAAAATATTTTCACTAAAATGATAAGCGGTGGCTCACTGAAGCTGTGGGTGAGGCGCCCACAGATATGGCGGGCTGACTGTAGGATATACGAGGCATCACTTACAATAGGTTTTATTGCATTAAATGGAACCATGTTTTAGTGTTCCCTTTCAATATAACAATAGTAACAGCAGGCAGAAGAAACTTTCCTTTCCAAGAAATAGAATTTGTATGTTTTGTACATGTGCTTGTGTACATTGGGTTGACAATTTCATAGCACAAGAATGCATGAGATTGTTGGCCCAGGCAACTGTGACCCCATGCTTAATTGGAGGCTGCGCCCGCCTCGCCCTGTCTTGCTTTTTATCAGTTAGAAGCAGCTGCTGATGGACTGGCTGTAGCGGCCACAGGAAAACCCTGCTTTACCTTGGCCGACCTCCCACCGCACACTCACACCGCGACCCTGGTGCCACCATTCCCACAAAGTGTCTCTAAATGAGCTGAATAGTTTTGATAATTATATCCACAGTTTAGGATATGAGCAGGCATTAGGGAAATGTGGTTTTTAAGGGGTTTTTTTTCAGTTGATTTGCATTAAAATTGGATGTTTAAACTCTACATAACACAGGATACAGGTAATGTGTCTACTTACTTTGAGCTGCACCTTACTTTGAGCTTTTGTTCTTTAGAGATGAAAGGAATCTGTGGCCCAATAACAAATGTGCATTGGGGCAGGGAGGGGGGCATATCTCCAATAAAGGAGATCTTGCCACACAAAAGTGGGGAGAATGTGGGATTCCTGAATTTAGAATGAGGTGTGACCAGAGCACAGCGAGCACAAAAGACAATGCTGAAGAGAAAGGGATGAGGTGGATCCCAGAAAGCACTCACCACCACTCACCACCCCCAGAATACTGTCTGGGATCCCGGCCTATTCCAGGCTTGGGTGTGTGCGTGTTATAAAAAGAGTGTGGGCTGTGGAATGAGGCAGCCCTAAGTTTGACTCCCATAGTAACCACTAACTCCCATCTGGGGAAGTTACTTTACCTCCCTGAGCCTGTTTCCAAGTCTTAAAGGGGAGACAGCAATCTCTGCGGTAGGGGAAATAGCCCACCGAAAGATATACACACCCTAACCCCTAGTACCTCACAAGATGCCACCTTACATGGCAAAGGGGATTCAGGTGTCGTGATTAAGGTCACTCATCGATGACCCAAAGTTAGGACATTATGCAAATGGGTCTAGCCCTTAAAAGCAGAGCTTGCTCAGGCTGGAGGTGGCAGACAAGTGGAACAAGTCAGAGATCTGAAGAGCTCAAGGACTTGACCCGTCGCTGCTGGTTTGAAGATGGAGGTGGGGACACCAAAGGAGCGGAGTGGTGTCAGCAAAGAAAAGGGAACTGTGGTCCTGCTGCTCTAAGGACTCAGTTCTGCAAACAAACTGGGCTTGCAGAAAGCAGCATGGTCACACTGACACCTTATGAGGCCCTGAGCAGAGGGCTCAAGTGAACCCACTAAGTTTGTGGCAGTTCATTATGGCCGCACTAGAAAATGATCACATCCCATATTACCAGGCTGTGTGAGACAGCCAATGCGGGTGCCTCTGCTCTGGCAGGGCTGGCTGCCGTCCCTTGCAGACTGGATGGGAACAGCGTCCCGTAAAAAACAATTATGTCTGACCTGCCAGGATGGTTTATCCTACCCACTTTCAGCCTCATGTTTGCTGTGCTCTGTGGCTCAGGATTAGGGAAGCAGCCTCATCTAGGAAGAACACCAAGTCGGATGAAACATCACCTTTCCCTTAGACGGGGAGAATAAGCAAAAGCTGCCCCGTGTTCTGTTCCTGTCTGCTGCTACTCTGCTAAACCCATACCCGGGCGCCTTCCCACAGCCACCCCTCTGCTGCTGCACGCCAACCTCCCCAGGTCTAACTGAGTTTCATCACAGAGGACCCTGGTAGAAACATCTGCCACTGATGTTTGCAGTCAGTCATCTAGTCGGTGGTGCCTGTGGTTAATAATTGTCCAGAAACAGGGTCCTGGATGCAGCCTTGATTGCCGCAGTTGTGGGTGAGATGCAGTTTTATTCACAGATTCAAGTCTGTCTTTTGTGGACCAATAAGATTATTCTCTAGACAAGTTCTTGCATTCATTAAGGAATAATAGCAGAATGTCTTAGCCAATTTTGTGCTACTGTAAGGGAATGCCAGACTAAGATAGAAAGAGCAGTGATTTATTTCTTACATTTCTGGAGGCAGGGACATCCAAGGTCAAGGATCTGGCGAGGATGAGTACTTCTTACTATATCATGCTGTGGTGGAAGGTGGAAGGCCAGGAGAACATGCATAACGGGAATGAGAGGATCATGAATTCGCTCTTTATTAGGAACCCTCCAGTGTTAGCTGATCTGCTCCCGAGACACCAACACTCTCTTCATGAGGGCAGAGTTCTCGTGACCTTATCACTTCTTAAAAGGACTCACTTCTCAACGACGTTGCTTTGGGGATCAAATTTCCAACCCATGCACTTTGGGGGACACCTTCTAGCCATACCACAGAGGCTATTCCCTGGTACAGGAAGCCCTGAGAGTTTAAAAATTACCATTGCGCATACACATGCGCATACTGAGCAGTCCCAATAAGTACATCTGCCTCTTTCTGACACTACCATCCTCTCTAATCCCATTGCCCTCAATGGGCTTAAATTTGGACAAAGGGAGAATAGACGCTACTGTGTACAGAGTATACATGCATAAATACTGTATGAGGCTCTGTGTAAAGCAGACCCCATGGAGCAATCTCTGTGTGGAATGGTGCCCTTTGCCTTAGTTAGAAACCAGGCTACAAAAACCAAGTCAGAACCTTGGCCAGCCCAGTGAACAGGAGCATATGAATGGCCATGGTGTGCTTCCTGGGGAGAAAGTGGCCTCCTTGGCCCTGAATTCCTGCCAGCCATTCAGGGGCTCGCCAAGAAAGCATTTGTTCAGGGGAAGTGTGAAGCCCCTATGAAGGATGATGGGTTGATGAGGTAGAAAAAAAGAGAAGGGAATGGACAGCAAGAGGGCAGTTTGCTCCCAAGTATTAATGTGAAGTTCAAAGAACGTAAGACCATCACAGTGCCCCCAGCAAGGTAGAATCATTACACACCTCCCTGCCTGGAATGCAGAAAGTGCTTGGGTTTGCATCTACCAGGAAGATGACATGGGTGCTGGCTCAGCAAGAACCTCCTTCGTGCTCCCCTCTCAGAGACCCTTACTCCCCTGTTCCTTCACTGATGAAATGTGATCCTTCAGGACTACAGATCTGGAGAACAAGGCTCCAGCTGTGGCTCACACAACTGTCCACACTGTTCTTAAGGCACTTGTCCTGGCTTCCCTGAAGGAAGAGCAGGGATTATCAGACTTCTCCTAAAGCTTCAGCAGAACTCTGCCAACCAGCAGCTCTAGCCTGCCACCCTGGGAAGATGTACATCTTTATCCTGAAATCACAGGCACAGATAAGGGCAAGACAGCCATATATCCTGGGTTTTAAATATTCCACACTGTACTACCTACAAATAACTGCAGTAATCGGGAAACTCCAAGCTGGATTCCCCCACACTGCCTCAGGACTCCTGTGGCAGCACAGTGATCTATGTCAGGCCACATGTCTCCTGGAAGTTTGATTGTGATGATCTGCACTCCAGAGCAGACACATTTAACTCCTCTGGGATGGAGGCTCCTCTGGGTGGACCAGCTGACCTGAAGGAGAACTAAGACAGACATTCTGTAGTATTGAGTGAGTGAGTTGGTAAGGTAGAAATGCAAGTTATGCATTTGCCACTTGTATTAGTTTGTGAGCTCCTTTAAGTCAGTGTCTTTGTGTCTGCAGCTGCACTGGCCAGTTGCAGATGTTGCAGATGTCCTTGCTGAGGCAGGTGGTGTTGAGGTAAGAGCCTGAATTTTGGAGTTCAGATAGGCTTCATGTCCTACCGACTCACTGCCAGGCAGCTCCCGGAAGTGGGCACTGGTGGCCTGGGAGAGGTGAGGCAGGTGGGTCTAGAGGACCCTTCAGTAGGGAGTTAAACCCTGTGATCTGATGAGGAAGCAATGTCAGGAAGCCATTCAAAGACAGAGCCTCAGGGTGAAGGGTAAGAAAACCAGGACAGCAAAGGAAGATGGGAAAGAGCCAGGGCCAGATGACAGCAGGGGTCCTGTGCCAGGACTGTTGCAGCGGGGAGGGGGTGGTCAGTGGATTCAGAGTGAGGCAAAACACTGGACGAAGGCAACACAGACAGCACCAACGTGCAGGGTTTGAGAAGACAGCTGAAGTCCGGGTTGGAAGGATTTGCTTTGCAAATGATGTGGGACATATGTCTCATCTGAATGCATGGATAGAAAGATACGGTAGCTAAAGCACATGCATATCTTCAGAGGAAAGCTGGCACAATGGGCACAGTTTATATCTCGTAAGCAAGCCTCCCATCTCTGCTTTGCGGGGGTTAGAGGAGTTTCCTTTTCAGGAAGTGGAGCAGAGTGTGTTTGGAGTCCCTGGAGAGGAATGGATTGGCTCACACACCAGGGAAGGCAGACACCCTGAGACTGAGTCACACGGGTGCTGAGGTCCCTCGGAACCGAGGGACTCATCTGTGGATGGAGATGTGGGTGCTGGGCAGTCAGCTGAGCCACTCCGTGTGCAGTGACTGATGTAACGCCAAGCTGTAGGCACAAGACCAGTCCCCAGCCAAGTGATACCCCACTTTGAATCATGGACCTTTATGGAGAGTCCTATTCTCAGATGTTAGGTCCACAAAGTTCAAGTGTGTCCTGCGGTGCAGCAGAAAAAGGGAAATAGGAGGCAGCTGTAAATAGTATAAGAAAGTAGGCAATGCACATCAGTGTCCAAGTTTTAAAGAAACTGGCTTCGGAAAACCATCCTCTAAGTCCTGCCATTGGGTTTCCAATCACGTTTAGAGTTTATACAACCACCCTCAGAGTTGTTCCATTTGATGGTGGCACTCCTGAAGAGTATTTTCATGATCTTTGTTTGCCACACGGCAGGATCAAGCCTGTACCTGCTAAACTAGGTTTCCCAGGGACACAGTTAGTAGGTTTCTGCTGAGTAGGTCTGCTGAGCCCAAAGTCAAGTTGTTCCTGTTTCTTTTCCCTCCGTGTTCCTGGGAATGAGTTTTAGCTTGTTTAGAAGAGTAGCTGAGGACATGTGAGTGGGAGCAGGTGAGGATCAAGATGAAGATGCAGGGATGGAGTCCTGTTTGCAGATTTGGATGAAGGGTGCGGAGCAGGAAGACAGAGCAGACAAGAGGGGCCCAGCAGTGAGGAAGCCTGGGGAGGCCAGGAGTTGGGGCAAAGGCTCCTGGAAGGAGCAGGGCCGGCATGCGGCGGGGAGACCCTGGAATACTTGCCTCTCACTCCCTGCTTCTGGCTCCCTGGCTTGCTTCCCCGTGGGTTTGGGGGAGGGCAGCCCTGAACGCAATCTCTACATTATCTGTAGAGAACTTTAAAGCAATGATACCATTGTCTAATGGCCATTCTGCATGTTTAAAAAATATCACCATACACAGGCAGTTCTGAACAGTGGCAGTGATGAAATGCTCCCCTGCCCCTTCAGTGCACCACTGCTTCCTGCTGGGGCAGGGGCTTGCTTGGTGCCTGCTTCTGAGGAATCCCTGGCGTGGAGAAAGGCATGAAGCACACCTGGGTCTGCTGGGTCAACCAACCAGAAAGAAATGGGTGTTTGTGTATAGCCCCTACCCCAGCAGCACTCCTAGAGAGAGCTTTTCAGCTTCCTGCATTTTCTGCAGGTGCTCTCAGTTCTTGATTACTGCTCAGAGTCCCTCCTCATGGGCTGTTTAGGGTGCCCTTGTCCAGTGCATGAAAGGAGTGTCCATCAGCACCTTCTCCAGGTGTCTTCTGGAGTTTAGAGCTCTTGGACACCTCCTTGTGATATAGTGTTCTAGCCTGTCCCGTCTTCTCACGGCAGAAAAATCTCCCTTGGTCTTACGTGGGACTCCTTTCTCCAGGGTCAGTGATGACCACCTGCAGTGATAAGAAGTGACTCTGTATCTTCCATACTGAAACTGTCTGCACGATTCTAAGCAACTCCCGTTGCTCCCAAGCCCCTCCTTTTCCAGGCGAAAACACCCCTGTAAAACCTCCTTCCCAGCCTTGCTGGACACTGAATCTATGCCAGAGTGCCAACTAGCCCTGTATTACCTCATACCACCTTGGAACTGTGAGCACTTCATCCCCAACTGGCAGATGTGCTCTCAGTCAGAGGAGCACACAATCTGTTCTTAGCCACCCATGGTGGCTTGGTCAGGTACACCTGCCACCCAGTGCCTCAAGCCCACAGTGTGGCTGTCTTACAGAAATCTCCTTCCGCGTGTGGATGTGTGGGGGCAGCCTGGAGATTGTCCCCTGCAGCCGCGTGGGACACGTCTTCCGGAAGAAGCACCCGTATGTTTTCCCTGATGGAAACGCCAACACGTACATAAAGTAAGTGTGCATATCCAGGGCTCAGCCAGTGTGGGAAGTAGCTGTATGGCTGCTCTCTGGACTCTGCCTGGAAATCCAATGTTAGGGCCAAGGCTTTTCTGATGCATCCTTGAAGCTTGATAAGGTTCCCTGCATGGCCTCAGGATGTCAATTCATGCCATTCTACAGGACTTGGGCTCCAGTATTTGTGGTTGTGTGGTGTATAGGAGGGGCAGCTTTTTTAACCCTACACTCTAGATCTACTGTACCCATGTTCAGGCAGGGTCACTAGGGGCAGATACCTGGGAAGAAGTAAGGATGGGATAGCATGAAGCATGCCTCAAGGTATCTGCTCCAGGGGCTCACCCATGAGCCAGAAGGGTCCATACTAAGCAAATCCTGAGATCCTGGTTTCTATCCCAGGTATTCTCCTCTCCTATCTGGGGACAGTATGTCTACTTCATAAGATACTGGGACTTAGTGATCTGATGGTGCCCACTTGCTGGCCTTTCTCCCTCACTTCATATGCCTTCTCCTTTCCTTCATTTCTCTTTTAATCTCTTTGTAAAACTATATATATATATATATATATATATATATATATGTGTGTGTGTGTGTATGTATTTATCCCCCCTTCTGCAGCTTTTCCTCTTGCTTTTCTCCCTTTCCTTGACCCTCTTATCTCTTAGCATCCATCTAATCCTCTCTTTTTTCCTGTGTTTTGGTCCATTTGGGAAAAGAGAGCTACATACTGCTTTGGTAGTGTTCCTCGTTTGGGGTGTCCTTGTCCTCTGTGTTCTCCCTTCCTGTTTTTCACACACGCGAATAGTTGTGTATCATGCCCTGACACAGCCATCTCAGAGGAGGAATGAGTTTGAGAACAGGAAAATGAACAACACTTTCTGTAAAGATGTGGTTTGCAAGGGTGAGATAGTGAAGAACATCAGCCAGCCAGGAGCCTCAGGTCTTAGCCTTTTAAAACACAAAGGTAGGCTGGGAACATCTGGCATAGTAAGCTGTGTAGGGGTCCTGTAGCCACCTGCAAAGAGCTAGCCTAGGAAAATGGGGCTGGGGTGGGGGTGCACCTTGGCTTGGGTGTCCTGCCCCCACCAGTGGGCCATTCAGTTGTTAGGGAATGTAACACAGATACAAAGCAGCTTCTGGCTTCCTGATGGTTGGGCCATGGAAGGGGCAGCAAGACATGCTAACCAGAATGGGTCTGCCTATGCATAACTCTGATTTCAGGGGCCTGCTGGGAAGATGCTTGCCACTGCTCCAAAATAGAACTAGAATCTGGAGGAGCTTGCCCTTGTCCATGTATAGCTAAAATGTTAAATGCTAAGTTTACATTCATGGGCTTCACAGGTGCTGGGATTGCCCAGGCCATTGCTACCTTGTTGTGAATCTCTTTTTCTCTGGACTCCAGAGCTTTTTCTGGAATCCCTGTACTCTGGTTGCTGAATGACATCTTCTGTCTTTCTGTCTCTCTGTTTCTCTTGTCCCCTTTTCTGTGACCTTTGGAGTCAGACATAGAGCAAGTATCTGACAAAAACAATAGAATGCTGGCAAAAGGCTGAAGGCTTAAAGAAAATTCCTTGATACTGAGTCTTTATACCTGCACCAAGCTCCTTGCTTGGCCTGCACATGTGCTGACTTCCCCCTGGAGAGCTGGGCCTCAGCATGGCCCCTGTGATAAAGGGGAGAATCAGACAGCAAAAGTCCAAAGAACCCAGGCTGGGCTGGTCCAGAGCAGCAGGGTCAACGTGGGCCTTGCCTTTGTTCCCTGGGTTATTGGTAGCAAGCAATACACCTGCTTCTCCTGGATCTTTTCTATAGCTCAGAGACACAGAAGTTCAGTTTCTGATCTGTACCTTTTAAGGAAAGGTTGTTGCTACTACTAAAGTCCTGTGTCTTGGTTGGGTAAAGATAAATTTGGAAAAAAAAAAAAGATAAATTTGGAGATAGGGGTGCCTTGCTGGGCTCAGCACCCTCGGAGTAGTAATGATAATGGCTCCATCATGACGGCCCCCACCTGCCAGTTTTGCCCGTGTATGTTTCATCTGAATACATCAGAGGTCCTCCCAGACACCTGCTTCCTAACATCCTTGTCTCCCAGGAACACCAAGCGGACAGCCGAAGTGTGGATGGATGAATACAAGCAGTACTACTACGCTGCCCGGCCTTTTGCCCTGGAGAGGCCTTTTGGAAAGTAAGTGTTGCACAGGTTGAGGAGGGCAGAGAACAAGAAGGGCCTGGGCCCTTAGCTGGCCTCCCAGCCTAGCTGATTTCCCTAAGCCTCCAAGCTCCTCTAGCCCTGGGATTCTGGCTGCTCTTCTTCCATATCCCTCAGTGCTGTGCCCTGTCCTGGTTGTGCAGGGATCCTCTGCCCCCTGGGCTACCAACTCTTTAGGAGGAGCTGAGCTGGGCCTTGCACAATTCACCGGTAGTTCCAGCTCTTTGCAGCGAAGATACGAGACTGGTCCCTTCAGGTCAGAGTTCTTTTACTTCTATTTGCCTAAGTCTAAGCTCCCCCTCCTTCCCTAGAGGAGCAATGTGCATGTGCTTGTCCCCTCCAGCAATGTGCAAATTTATGGGAGAAGAGAAAGGGCAAAATATGTTTAAAGGCTAAGTGGCATTACATGAGATATCTCGTTAATCTGCCCTTAGATCTAAGAAGTGGCCCTGGTTACCCCTGTTTGACAGATAAGGAAACCAAGGCTTGTGCAAGTGGAAATGTCTGAGCTGGATCATGCTGCTATAGGAATGGAAGCTCAGACCACACTTCCCTGACTGCAGAACTACAGGACCTTGCATTCCCCAACTTGGAGCTAATTGGAAAAAAGAAAAGTAGCAACTTTGCTTGCTATCGTTTCTTTTGGTAGGCCTTTTGACCTACTCATATCACTCACTGGTCTCATGACAGCTGTTGAATAGATGGGTTTTCAAGTTCCTAAGTCAGGCTCATCACTGCACAGAAGGATCATGTCAGGAGCAGCCAAAATGACTTGAACCTGTGAACTTGCATGCAGCCTCTGCTGGGTCTGCAGTTCTCTAACTCTCAGCTGAATCCTAGCCACTGGACCACCAGGGACCCACCCTAACGCTCATCTCCAGCTAGTCCGCTGGCCATGGCCCCCAACCTCTTTCTTATATGCTTATCACTTCACCCTGAATGTCACTTGGGTGGTGTGTTTGTTTATGTACTGACTGTTGGGCAGATGTTGATTCAACAAGTCATTCTTGTATGGAATAAATTTGATGAAACTGTCACTGTTATATATCCTGGTATATTATCATATAAACATAAATTTAAAAATATGCAAATTTTGGTCATCCTGTATTTAAATAATTGGACTGAAAGACCTTGGAAGATCTTGTCCTTGGAACTTCTGTCCTGTTGTCCATCGGCAATCCCTCCTTAGCCCCCCACATTTCCTCAACCCGACTGCAAACGCCTGACTTTGCACCTCTTCCTCCCCTGTGCCTAGGCTGCTGACCAGTGCTGGAAACACCAGCTGCTGCTACTGACCACGCTCTACAGCCATCAGTCTCAGCCAGGCCTCTACTCTGCCTTTAGTAAACCCTTTTCTCCCCCCACTCCCAAGTCCGCCCCCTCCTTTCTCTGCCAGCAAATGACGGCTGTTTTACAGATGAAATAGACATCGCTTTCCCTAGACAAACTGACCCATTGGCTCGACCACATCTGCATCATCCTTCTTGGTCTCTTTGGTCTCAGGGGGCAGGTGTACTTCCTGCAGTGGTAGGCCAGCCCTCCACCTGCACGCTCAATGTTCCATTCATGCCCACACTTACTCATAAATCAACATCTAGCCGGTTCCCACTGTCTGCATTCATCTCCTGAATCCTAGTGCGGGGCCTCTCAGGTTTTAATGTGGGCACAGATCTCACAAAGATCATGTTAAGATGCAGAACCTGATTCTAGAGGTCTGTGTTTCTAATAAGCCTGCAGGTGATACATTGGTGATCTGAGGACCCCAATTTGTAGAGCAGGGCTCTGGGGGAACATTGCCAAACAGGTTTATTAGTGGAATTTTCTGAGGAGCTTCAAAACTGCTTGCACCTGGGCTTCTCCCTCACAGGGCTGATGGACTTGGTCTGAGGGGCCCAGGCTGTGGAATTTGTAAAAGACCCCTTCCCACCACAGCCACAGTCCCAGTGTGCAGCTGCGACTTGTCACCTCTGCTCTCTGATCTCATCTGTCCTGCTCTCTGTCACTTCCACCCACATTTACACTTAGTGCCTTGGGAGGAGGAAAGAAAACAAACTAAACACCCTCCTCAGCCCAGCATTGCTCAGCACGCACTGGTTTTCGGCCAGTTCAGTGCCCAGTGTCAGGAAGCGGAGGTCTGCCTTGCTGTCAACCCCATCTCCTGCGTGGGGCTGCTCCCTCCTGGCTGAGCATGGACTGCTGCACTCCCTGTTCTCCTGGGCTGCCCCCACCCCTTCCTCAGCCCCACCGTGGTGTGTCCCCTCAGCCCCAAAGCCCCTAGAGCTCTGCAGCATCTGCTCCCTCTGTGAGGCTCTGTCTTTCGGACTTGGTTTCTTCTTCGCGTACCTTCCTTCCGCTTACTACGCATCACACCTGGCACTGGCGGCAATCTCTGTGCTACTGTACTCGCAGGTCTGTTTCTAACCAGAACCTGTCCTCTGAGCTCCAGACCTGTATCCAAGCAGCAGCCAAACACCTCCACCAGGGTTCCTCCCAGACCGCGAGTCCTAAACTGAACTCCTACGGTTTGCTCCTCCCATGTGCGCTTCTTTCCCTATTCCCTGTCTCCGTGAACAGTCGTCTCTGCACCCTGTGGGCCAAACCAGAAATCTAGGTGTCCCTTTGTGCCTTCCCTCCCTTCCTCTACCGCATCAGTGCTGTGTCAGTCACACACTGAGCGCCGGGCCCTTGCTGAACATCCAGCACTGTGTACACTGAAAACCTGCCCGTCCTGTCCCAGAGGAGCTGACTCTGCGGAGGAGGTGTGGTCTGTGCTCTGCTATAAATTCTGGTGCAGACTTGGAGCTGAGGCCAAGAGAGGAAGGAGGGGAGGCTGGAGAGGAGGCAGGGCTGGGCATGCTGGCCGCCCAGGAAGACGAGGTATGAACGGAGCTTAGGTCATTGCAGGCAGTGCAGACTGGGAGAAGCGGAGGATTGATCCTGCCGCTCTGCATCCCCTCCCCCACTTCCCTAATGGAGGGATGATTGGCACCTGGGTTCCATAGCGGCATTGTTTCTGTCCTTCCTGTTCCTAGCTCTGTCCCATCAGGCCCGTTCCCAAATCAGCAGATGCTTTCAAAGCACAGACATCCAAACATCAGCATATCACACCCCACTTAGAGCCCATCAGTTTCATCCCGGTGCCCTTAAGGTAGAGTCCGGACGCCTCGGTGGTGCCCCCCATGACTCTTGCTGCGCTGTCCCTGCTCCCATCCCTCCCGCTTTTTCCTCCCTCCTGTCATTCAGATGCACATCTGTTTTCAAGTCTCTTTTGCCTGCTCCCCACCTTAGCAGGGCCCCTACCTCGCGTGCTTTCTGGTTTGTCTGAGGTAGTGGTGGTGAGCCTTTGGCACACGTGCCACAGTGGGTTATTTGTATCACTGAAAGCCCTAAGGGGTTCACAATCACTGGTCTGTGGTATCCACGGTTCTTTCTAGATGCTAGCATCACGTTACTATCTGAACCACCATAGACTAGACAGGCCAAGGTGCGCCTCTTGGGGTCGGCAAAGTCCCCTATGTCTGCCCTATGCCACGTGGGGCTCTGATGCTTGTTTCACTGCCTTGTTCTACTGCCTCAAAGCTTTCCGTGGCACCTACATGGGGTACAATGCCTGACACATAGTAGGTACTCAGTGAATATCTGCAAAATAAATACATGACCAGACACCCCAGCACCAGGCAAGAATTCTCTGAGGCTGTGGCCATGGGAAGTGGTATTTCACCTGCAGAATCCACAGACAGATTATGAGTAAGTAGACCCAGAGCTCCGGGGGTGAGTTATTAACAATACGCTGAAAGTTCTCGCAGCTTTGTTTTTAATGAAAAGTAAAAACACCCCCAAATTCCATTTTCAAATAAAAGCACAAGTTCTCAGTGTCATTACTATCCCATTGTGAGATACTGCTAGGTGTTTCCATAGCTCTTTCTGGAGCTATAAAAATCTCTGCTTCCTTCGTTTCCCCAGCTCCCTCTGGAGACATGTGGGCACAGTGCGTGGGCACCCGCCGTGCCTTGTGTGCCTCAGTCTGGGCTGTTGTGGCTCTGCCTCTGATGGCTGACTTATCTTTGTCACCCCCAGCATTGAGAGCAGGCTGAATCTGAGGAGGAATCTGCAGTGCCAGAGCTTTAAGTGGTACCTGGAGAACGTCTACCCAGAGCTCAGGTACCTGTGCCTGCTAGAACTTTGGCTTGTCCCAGAGAAAGCCCTCAGCTGGCTTGGGGGTGGGAGGAGATGCAGCTGGATGAGGGTTTTAAGTCCATGGAAGACCAAGAAGACAAGTTGGCTCCTCGTAACTCTAATGCTGGAAGGGGAATTCTATCAAATTAGTGGCAGGAGGGACTGAGTGTAGCTAGTCATGGAATTGCTCAGCTGCTGGGATTGGTGGCCTGGATTTTACCCTGAGAGCATGAGCTTGCTGACACTGGCTCTCCAGCTGTAGCTCTGAGAGTTCCTTGAGCTGTCTTACACCTGCTGGCATCCTCCCCTTTTCTGAGCGGCGCCTGTCTTTGTGACATCCAGGGGAAATGGCCCTGCCACTCTTAAAACATACCCCCAACCTCTCTAGCTGCTAGTGTTTGTGGATCCGGAGAGTTTTTCATCTCTCCTTGTGGCCTTCCTCCAGTGTCCCACAGGATTCCTCCATCCAGAAGGGCAACATCCGGCAGAGGCAGAAGTGCCTCGAGTCTCAAAAGCAGAATGACCAAGAGATGCCGAACCTAAGGCTGAGCCCCTGTATCAAGCTCAAAGGAGAAGAAGCAAAGTCACAGGTAAGGTCACTGGCTGAGGACACAGCACCGTGTGCCAAAGAAGAGGGAGGTGGCAAGGTTATCCTTGGTTACTTACTCTTCTGTGGCTCCTAATTTTAACCAGAGTTCAGGAGCAGAACAGGAAAAGGAGAACTCACACACACACACACTCACTCACACACACACTTTCTCTCTGTCTCTGTCTCTCTTTCTCTGCTACCTTGTTTATTCTGCTGGGTTTTCAAATATATACAAGGAAGCCCCAAGAAAAGAAGCTTAACACACGACATTGTGCCATAACAAGCTGACCATGAAGTGAGCAGGAACTTAGTGAGGCTACCATTGGTATCAGACTCCCTATCTGTGGTTAAAAAAATCTGTGCTGGGTCAGGCAGAGCAGGTGACAGCTACCTCACGAATATGACGTGCAAGGGTGGAAAAGCCTGCTACCGGAGACAAAAAATGCCTGCTTGGTGATTTTCCCAGCTGACGCAAGCCTAACTTCCAGGCACTTACATTGGATTTGGTAAAGCCATCAGCCGCCCCATCTCTGCACAGCACCCTCATTCATCCTCACGTGTTGATTCACCCTCAGTCACCTCTGTTTATCGCCCACCCACTCCCCAACTCCTGCCCCAGGCCCCTGGCTCCGCCTCTGTCTCTCTCGCTTACCCCACACCCACAGGACCACTGTGGCTGCTTCACAAAAGGCTCCCTTATGCCTTACTTGATTTCTCAGTGGAGCACACCCCCATTTTTGCAGGACCATGTTTTCCCTTGTGATGACTGACCTCTTTTCAAGGCCACTGACAAAGGCACAACCTGTCTCAACCTCCATAGCACTTGGCCAAACACATTCATCACATGCTGTCCCTCTTGGCTCTTGCGACTCCTCAGGGTCCACATTTGCCTACAACCCTGGTCCCCCTGTCTGATTTCCTGGCTTTCCTCCCCCTCATGCTCTCGAGGTGGGTGTTTGCCGGTTCTCAGGTCACCGTTGTTTTCCCTATAAACTCTTTCTTGGAGATTCCATCTGTATTTCCAGCTTTGACAATCACCTGTTTATTGCTTCACAAACTCTGTTGTCTTTGTCTGTCCGTGAATTCACTCATTCATGTGTTCAGCGAGCACTTTTCAGCTAACTGTGAGGATGTGGAGGTGAAAGACTAAATTGCGGGCCTTAAGGGCCCTTGGGGGGGGACGGACCT
Organism: Dinomys branickii; assembly: GCA_004027595.1. Taxonomy (NCBI): domain Eukaryota; kingdom Metazoa; phylum Chordata; class Mammalia; order Rodentia; family Dinomyidae; genus Dinomys; species Dinomys branickii. The sequence continues at coordinate 26,900 of PVLD010010038.1, read as the reverse complement.
AACGAAGGAACAAGAGAAGAGACAGCCGCTGTAGTGTAACGTCTGGGTGTGGTAGGAGCACAGAGAGATGGTGTGTAAGTTACAAGGATCAGGGAAGTTGACCCAGAGAGCTTTAAAATGAGCTGCATCCTGAGAGAAAAGTAGAAATATGCCTGGTCAGGACGGGGAGAGAGGGTGGCTCAGGATATGCTGAAACCTGGTAATTCGGGTCCAGGGGGTGGAATGTGAGAGTGCAGTGGACCTTGAGCCTAGAGAGAAGCAGAAGCCAAATATGCATCTCTTCTTGCACTGAGTAGGCTGAGTTTTATCCTCAGGAGGGGGATACTGTGAGGTGCCAGGAGAGGGCTTAAAGGATCTCAGGTTCATAGTGAAGAGTACCCAGATTCTCCAAAGTGCCGGGCAATTGAGTGACTCAAATTCATCTATGATTCAAGTCAACAGATGGCCTCAAGAACCTGGTAGGCACCCTGGTCACTTCCTCATCACAGTGCTGCTCTCCACCAGAGCACCTTCTCCCGGGTGCCTTGGCTTCACCCAGTGCCTACAGTCCCCAGATCTACACACCCATCATGGTTTCCCTCAGAAGAGCTCTTCTCCAGCCCTCACCTCACTGCTTCCTGCTAGGAGCATACTCCTTAGCCTTGGCTGTCTTCACTTTTGTGGGTGGATATTCCTTGTTGTGGGTGGCACCATGCCCTTGTAGGCTGTCTAGCTGTACCGGCTCTGTCCACAGATGCCGGTAGTGTCAGCTGCACACACAAGTTATAGCTATCAAAAATGTCTCCCAAATTGCCAAATGCCCCTGGGGAGACACAACTGCCCCTGCTAGGAACCATTATACTAGGTTATATCAAGAGCTTCCAGTTCCTCCTGCCTCCTATTTCTACCCTTCCCCTCTTACATGTTGACCCTAAACTGTTGTTCCCAACCTCGACTCTGCCTTCAATGGCTCTCTATTGACCTCTACAAAATATCCAGACTCTTGGCCTGGCACTTGAAGGCATCTCCCAGTCTGGCTGTGACTTTGCCAGGGACCATCTCTGCTCCACTAGGAGAGGGACGTGGTTCATTTGAATCAGACCAGAAAAGGATTTTGGTTTAGGTGTGGCCACTTGGCTGAAAGTAGCTGAAGTGGTATTTTGTAGTGTGGTATAAGTGACAGTCATTCCTCTTCTTGAGTCTGTGTGGCCTATGCTTGTGCGGATCCCAACAGCCACAGTATGGTGTGTCTGCCCCTTCCCTAGGACAGCAGTTTGCTTGGTCTTTCTTCAGGAAAGCAGGTGCTTTTCTGGAACTTGCTGTATTTGGCTGCATAGGGAGGTGAGAGGGACAGAGCCACAGGCTTTGTGGAGCTCAGAGAAGAGTAGACCAGTGCCAGGCCCTGGACAGATTGCCAGGTCTTCATTTGTGGGAGAAGAACCAGCACATTCCAGCAGACTTCCTGCCATGTGAGAAAAAGAAACAATCAGGGTCGTGGCAGGAAGGTCTACAAGGAAGCAGAGGTGTCTAGAAGAAGTGCTAGGCTGTGTTCCTCCCTGCTTTGAGAGAATATCTTGGTTTGTGTAGCTACCATGTGAATTCAGGATGCTAAAAGATTATGGCAAGATAGAGGTTTGATCCTGGCCTCAATGCTGCCTGCTGGCGAGGGGTGAGTCATTGGGGTTAGACTCGGCCCCTGCTCTTAGGAGCCCATGGCCTAGCAGCTGGACTAAGCTCCATTCCCAAATACTCTGGTGATGTAAAACCCACTTTAGACCACAAGAAATTCACATAATCATTTCCCCTGAAGTCATCTCCCCAGTTGTGCTTGTTTGCATAGGTCCTACACCTCCTCGGAGGACTGATTTATGTTCCTTTTTTCTTCATTTAGGCAAGTATAATTGTGGGAGAAAAGGCCCATCCCTGAGATTCCTACTGATCAGCTGGTGTCAGTCAGTGTTTACTAGAGAAACAGACATAATACAAACTACAAATATATAAGAATTTATAAGATTGCCTTATAATAGCCACCCGCAGAATCCATTGAGCAAGAGTGCAGAGGCTGTCTGCACACTGGAGACGGAAGGATCCAGTTGAAGGTCTGGAGCTCAGGGCAGTGTCCTGTGTGGGTCCACATCAGGAAGCCGATGAGTCTGCAATGGAAGGCTGAAGGATCTGCACTGGAAGCTGAAGGGTCAGTGCTAGAAGCCAGGAGATGATGTTCAAGGTGAAGGTGAAGGCTGGAGCTCCTCTGAAGAAACAGAGACCTATCTGTTGTTCTTCTTTTCCCCTTTACATCATCCTAGGGTGGGTCTTCCACATCCAAGGGTGTAGAATTGCTGAGCCAATTTAGCTGAGCTTCTTTTACTCAAGTTGACACAACCAATCAACCATCACAGCTGGTAAGAGAATCTTCTGTGTAGCCAGTTTTCAACAACAACCCCAATAAGCAGTCAGTGGTCCCTCTCCATGTCAGGGTCTACAGTGGGCCATGCAGAGAGTAGTCCCCTCGCATCTAACATTTATAGGAATCAGGGCAAGAGTATGAAAGGAGGCCTACACTCCATGGATTTTACCCCAGGCCACAAGGACACTCACAGCATTGGCATCTCCCCTTTCCTCCTACCCCTGGCTCTGCCTTCCACCCAGATTCCCAGCCTGCATGCCCAAGGGTGGCATGCCTTCTAAAAGTCACTCTTGGGCTGAGAGTTGTGTACTGAGGACACAGTCCACCTTCAGAATACAAACCATGGTGTGACATCCATGTAGGACCTGAACTTGGGCTGAGGCCATTGAGCAGTGGGTCCTGGGACCCTGAACTACAGGGATTGGGAACCAGGAGCTCCAAGTCCTACTTCATCTGCTCCTCCCTTGCCATCTGGGCAAGCCCTTCACACTGGGGTACCCTCGTTGCTTCAAGGAGACTTGTATCCTCCAGCTCTGACCATAGCTCACATCTCAGTTCCAGCCCCAGCCCATCCATCCCTTACTCTGTACCACCTCCCTTCCTGCTGGTTTGTCAGCCAAAATGTTGAATTCAAGCATGTATCAGAGTTGTTGGCAGACTGGTGCCCTGGGTAGATGCAAGATAAATACATCACGCATTTGAAAACCTTTGGGACCTTGGAAGTCTCCAGGTTAACAAGATTCTTCTGAACTTTACTAGATTCTTTAGAAAAATGTTCTCTAGAAAAAGAAGGCAGGAGCCCCAATTTAGTTTTTACCACAATTTAAAGGAAAGGAAAATGATTTTTAGTGTATCTTTCAGCCATGTCCCCCACTACCGAGGCTCCCACTCACCTGTGGAACATATAGGCAGGCAGTGGGAAGCCTGAGAGCAGATGAGCGTGACACCTGTGTGCACGTGGGCACCTCTGGGGGCAGGAAGACTGTATCCATAGTCACCTGTCACTTTGTGCCACTTCCTTCCCAAGCCTTCTCAGCCTGGCTTTGGGGACAGCCCCTCACAAGCACATGCCCTAGGCGGCTTCTGAAGGCAGGTCTGTAGGGTTGTCTCTCGTGCTCCTGGCTTCCTCTACTCACTGCTGTCAGTGTAGCAGACAATAACAGAGTGATTGCTAAGTGGAAAATGTGATTCTGGCACACAAGCGTATTATCTCATTTATTTTTTATATTTACCCTCTGCCACAGGGACTGACAGTGTCTTCACTTTGCATTTGAGGTCACCGAGGTGCATATTTGAATAACTTGCCCAGGTTCACAAGGTTATTAAGCCGGGATTCTAATGCCAGCAGTTACCCAGAACTCCGCCCCATGAAGAACATGGAATGTACTGGATATGAGGTGTTAATCCCACAGATACGTGTACTCTTACAATATAGGAGTAAACGACAGGATGGGTTGGAAATAAAAGACCCCAGATGTGAGTCCAGGGAAGGTCCCTGTTGAAGGACTTGTGTGTTACCCTTCTAGGTCCCTCTGCTGCCTCTGGGCTTGCCTCTGCTCCACCAGGCTGGGCTTGAGGTCCATGTCTGTGTACCTGAGAAAGAGACCCAGCACAGCGAGTTGGTGCACTGCGGTCCTGTCACTGATCACGCAGCTGATCCTTCAGAGGTCCAGGTGTATGGAGAGGTCACTGAATGAAAGACTCCTCAGAATCTGACCTCATTCATTCCAAACACCCTTTGTGAAGAGAGCTTCAAAGGCGAGTTCTGTAGACCAGTGAGATGCCTGGTATGACCTCTAAGGTTGGAGGCCAGCTGATGGTGGCATATAGTCAACTCCCTTCTCAGCAATGAGGGCTCACACACACAGTCAGAACTGGAGCTGCTCTTCGTTTGCCCAGAGTGACCATTGACCTCTCTGACCCTCAGTCTTCCCTTGCCTAGAATGATACCTTCCTCCCAGGGCTTGTAAGGATTACATGGACCATGAATGGGAACCGCCTAAAACTTGACCTGGCCTGTGGAAGAATCCCTTTCAGCAGGATTACATCAGGCCTGTAGCACAACAAAACCAACAATGATGCGTTGCATTAATGTTTCTCTTTTCAGTTTTTAATAGGAATTTTTGAACTTGGACCTCATCAGTAAATGGCATGGATTAATGTTTCTGTGACCACCAGTTGAGCACTTACTTTCAGGCAGGGTCAGTGTCTGGGCAGAGAGCTCAGCAGGCGTCTTCTTGCTTGCAGTAAGGCCATGCAGGACTGTGTCCTGGTATCATCCCCTCTTGGCAGAGGGAGGTACTAGTTTGTTTGTGACTGATCCCAGGGAAGGCTTTAGATCCAGGCCTATTGCCTGCACAGCCTAATTTCAAAGACTAGGCTGGAATTTCTCAGCCTCAGCACTAGGGACATTAGGACCAGGTCCTTCTCTGTTCTATGCAGTATAGGATGCTTAGCGGCCCTGACCCCATCTACCAGAGGCCAGCAGTAACAGTCATGATAAAAAAAAAATCTCCTGGCACTGTCAAATGACCCCTGGGTGTGGTTTTGGGCCAAAATATGTCCAATGCTCTAGGCTGATGTTTCCTGCCCTTTAGGGGAGGGAGCTCCCAGACCAGCCCTCTGCCTGGTCTCATCCTCACCCCTGCCTGTCTTGGTTGATTGCCTCTTAAGAAACTATTTCTCTCTGCTTTTCTATCCAGTATAAGACAGTCAGGCCCAGGCTGTGCACTGTGGCTCCTCTGCCTCCCATCCTGGCTTTTGTAATTGTGGTCAAAGGGATATTTCCAGGAGCAATGTAACTGCCCACCTCCACTGTTCTCTGGCTGGGGGATAGTAGTGGCTGTCTCTGGAGGCATTCTTTAAGCACAGGTGGCCAGTTTCCCTTTTCCAAGGGACTGGTAAAGTGGCTGGAGGGCCGGGAGTGGACCCTTGTCTTCCTTGGCCCCTGACTAGCCTGTCCCCATAGAGAGCCAAAACTACCTGCCCCAGCCTGTTAGATGGTCTTGGTGGGTGCTTTGGGACGAGGAGGGGGGCCAATTACGGGCCAGACTTTGACCAGTCTCCAGAAGGAGGCGCTGCAGGCCAGACCTTCCTTCCATCTTTCCCCTCCCCTTCTCTCTCCTCTCCCCTCCCAGATGTAGCCAGAGGTCAGCAGCCCTCCTCTGGGTGATTGAATGCTTGGAATGCTAGCAAAGTACCAACTAGTGGAAGGTCCACCAGCATACGGGTGTCTATCCCTGTGTGTTCACACACCTCACAGGGGTCTTGGGTAGCTCCCTCAGACCCTAGCCCGGGGTGAGCTCACCTGGGGTGAGCCGATTGCGGATGGATTGGCGTCTCAGATATCAGGACAATCCACGGCCAGCACTTCCAGGCACCTAGGCTACTTAAAAAGAAATATCAAAACAGGCTTTGAAAAACTCCGTATTTTAAGGTTTTGTGTTCAATCCATTAATGCAGTTAACATAAAAATATAATGCCATTATATTGCGGTGGTCATGGGATAATGACAGGGTTTATTTTTTAAATAGTTAATCCGTGCTTCCCTCTGGGCCGTACTGCAGGTCGTGGAAGAAAGAAAAAGCCTCATTGTTTTTTCTCTCATTACTCACTGCTCAGCCTTCTTTCCCGAGGATGGAAAAAGCCTGAATTTGAGCTCAGTCGTCCTGTGGGTCTGGACAGACAGTCCTCGGCAGCCCTGTCCTTAGGCCTGGCCCCTGGGCCATTTTCCTTCCTCCCCACAAGCCGGGGAATATTCTGGGCCCGAGTGCAGGGCCTCACTTCTAGATCACATTCCAGATATCTTAGGAGACCAGGACGTGTCCACACCCCACCCCCGCCCCCAGCCCAAACCTGATTTCAGGACTGTGTGGACCTCATGCCTTTGTCCTCTGGGTGAACTGTGTCACTAATACACACTCCTTGCCCCGAGGGGGACCCCTGAGGAGAGGGACCACACTTGGCTCCGCAGGCACAGGCCGGAAGCCAGCACTGTGAGGGTCCCTGCGGCTGCCTGTCATGCGAGGGGCAGACTACACTCTGCCTTGTCCACCACACACTCTGAGGTGGGGTGCAACCTTTGTTTGCCTTTCAAAGGGGTTTTCATTAGGAACTGGCTACAAAGATTCTTACCAGTGGGATCCAGTTAAGGTGGAACTGATCTACGGTTTTAATATTTACAACTTTGAAGAGGTGTCTCAGAGACGGGTGTTGTCTCCTGTGACTAAATGTGTCTGAAAGAGTTCCAGAGCCCCTGCCATGATTCAGTCAGCATCAGCAATGGCAGAGCTGTAGGAGAGACCTGGTGGGGGGACCACTCCTAATGCGTGACTTTGAATAACCTCTGCAAGCCTTGCTTTCACCATCTGTGAAATGGGGACCATAGTAACACCTTCTTAATAGGGTTCATAGAAAGATTAATCAGTAAAGATCTCAGAACAGTGTCTGGCACATAATAAGTGCTTAATAAATGTTGGCCATTATCAGACACATCAAAGTCACTGAATCACCTCTGTGTGTGTGGACTTCTTCCCCCTCAGCTTACTCGGGTGATGATATTCACAAGGCCAAAAAAAGAAAACTTCTTAGTGTGTTCCAAGGAATACATTCTGTATTTCATTATAGAGGGTCTCAAATATAGGTAGATATGGAGGTAGATGGAATTATACAGAGAACTCTCATCCATGTTACAAGAAACATCAACTCAGAGAGAGATTTATTTGGCTACTAGTCTTCTCCCAGCACCAACAATCTGGAAAGGGAGTGAAAGAATCATCCAGCAGGAGCCATCTTTAAGGGACAGCGGCTCCCACTGAACTGGTGGCCCCATCAAGAGGTGAGGGACAGGGAAGGTTCCAGACCAGGAAGGGCAGTGGTCCCTGTCCAGCCAGTGGAACCAGTTTGAGGGAAGATGAGCTGTGTGGCCAGCACAGCAGAAGGGCCAGAGCCTATTGGACAGAAGGAACAAGCCAGGTCCCAGAAAGATACTAACGATGTTTGGCAGACCATGAAGAAAAGGAGAGGACCCAGGCCAGAAGGCAGACAAGAAAGGTGCAGAATGAGGGTCAGGAGATGTCCATTTAGGAGATGCTTGGTCCTGGAGCAAGATGTCTCTTCTGAGGGGCTCATTATTCATACTTGGGCCAAGGACAAGTAGCCCAACTGGCTGGTTGCGGGGTGAGGGTCAGCTGGGGGGTGGTGGTGTTGGTGGTGGTGGACAGCATATACATACAGCCCTTCACAGGCTCCTCCACAGCTTGTCTCAGGATCCAACTTATGAACCATCTTCTTTGCCCCAGCACAAAATGAAGGGAAGATGCTATCCTGTGTTCAACCTGGGAAAGACCCCTTCGTGGGCCATACATGGACAGCTACGATGCCAGGGCTTGCTGCCCCCAGACATGAGGCCTGGGGAGTGTGTCTGGCCTTGGGAGCAGTTGCCCTATAATCTTTGACACTTTGGATGAAATGTGTGTGGACCATTCCTGCGATGACCTCATGGAACGCCCCTGTTTCTTACACCATCAGAATTTCTCTCATGGACCTGATCCCTCAGCATCTTTCCCTGCGGGAAAGTTCAGGGCCACATTGTCAACTACACTAATGTATTAGAGTACTGTCTGTCCAAGCATAGCTCAGACTGGTGTCATTTCAACTAGTTACCCCTTAAAATAATTGGATTTCTTTCCCTCCCAGCCTCCCCCTTAGAGCACTTCTTCATTCCCTTTGCCCATAGTTCTCATGCTCTGTAGACACTGATTTGGACTCCCTGTAAATTCTGAAGACAGCTTGAGCTGCGGGGTCCACCTGTCACTATCTCAAGCAGATGGCAAGTATGGGGAGCAGGTTTCTCTCAAGACATTGTCTCCAGACAGTAACGCTAGATACCAGACAGTTCAGCCAGGCTGTTGTTCAGGATCTTGCTCAAAACCCAGAACTGTTCACCTCCAGGGAACCATCTGCATGGCCCAGGCCCAGTCCCCTTCACGTGTTATGGGGGCAGAGACTCCCAGGGCAGTGTAACTTCTTGTGGTGAGGCCCTTGAATAGCATTATCCAAGGTGACCGTGTTGACGGTCAGTGCTGCTGGGACTTCTGGGGCTTCTTAGCAGCTGGCCTGATTGTCGCACAGAGGCACGGTGGCCTCCTGTGAGTGGTGGCTTCCTCAGTCCTGAGCATACCTTCCTGATCTCCTCCCCCCGCTCCCCCCGCAGGGATGGGCCTTCACCTACACCCAGCAGATCATCCAGGAGGAGCTGTGCCTGTCAGTGGTCACCTTGTTTCCTGGTGCCCCGGTGGTCCTGGTTCTGTGCAAGAATGGAGATGAGAGACAGGTAAGCAGTGGGCAGGTCTGGGGTGTGGCTGCTGTGCATAATGTGTCCTGGGTAAACTGAGCCTTGTGGGCAGGATGAGAGAAGGGCTATTGCAGGAGGAGGAGTTGGTTAGAAGGAAGGGATGCCACTTAGGACGGTCTCCAGGGTGCCAGCAGCCGTGGCACGTTGCCCCACTGCTCAGCTCATGCAGGAAAGTCTGTTGACCTCAGCTGACTTCACCAGGCCTGCATATCTGGTATTGGCCCTCATTGCTCCATCCTTGCCTGGGACCCCAGATAATGATCTTAGGGCCACAAGAGCAAACAAGATTTGACCCTTGGCCTTCAGGGCTTTGGGCTCCGGCAGTGTGTCCCCCCAAATTCATAATGTTCTAGATGTACCATTGGTCCTATGGTGCACCTAGCAGCAAGCAGCAGCAGGGTGTTGGCTCTTCCTGGTTTCCTGCCCACTATATTCTAGCATAAGTGACTGAGGCTAAAGTGCCTGTTTGGTGGCTCACTGGCTGTGTCATCCATGGAAGGGTACTGAACCTCTCTGAGCTTCCCTTTTCTCCGTTGTGAAGTGCGCTTGTCATGCCTGGCATGCAGGTCAGTTAAATGAGACGATCACTATGAAGCACAGATCACATTGCCTGGCCCATCTTGGTTCCCCAGTACCTGTCCATCCTCTGTTCTTCAATCAAGGGGAAGTCGGGGAAATGGTGCGGAGGTGCCCTGTTGGGCCGGGTCCTTGTGCAGACGCACTTTGAAAAAGACCCCTCCACTCCAGCCCCAACCCTCCCACTTCCTGTCACCATGGACACAGGGGGGTTAGAGCATTTCTTTGCTGCTCCTGTGACCAACTTGCCTTACATTGTCCTATTGCTTGGAAAGTTATTGCCTCCTAATGAGTTTTCCTAGCAAACATACTGACTTTGCTTTTAAGGTTTTTTTTAACCCAATTTTTTAAAGAAGAAAATCAACAATGATACCAGCCAGCACAATTCGTTGTAATTTCATTTATCCATGAGACCAGGAAATCAAGTCTCTGGCCCACCCCTCGACCTGTGGTGTCAACCTCTTGATGATGCTGGAAATGTAGATATTTATAAGATCTCCAGCCTTGCCGGAGAGACCAGACTCATTCTCTCTCTCCTCCATCTTCTCAGCAATGGAGCAGGACTGGTTCCCGCATCGAGCACATAGCATCCCACCTCTGCCTAGACACAGACATGTTTGGTGACAGCACTGAGGATGGCAAGGAGGTGGTTGTCAATCCATGTGAGTCCTCACTCATGAGCCAGCACTGGGACATAGTGAGCTCTTGAGGACCCTGGGTGGATCCAGCATGGGCTGGGGAGCCATGCTTCCCTGTACCAGAACTGACTGGAAACCAGGCTATGAACAGCTTGCAGCAGTACCAGATGCCCTGGCTGGAGGAGAAGCACAATCTTCCAGGACAGGAGCTGCTGTCTCAGGGATGAGGCAAGACAGTGTCACAAGCCAGCAGGGCTCAGGGACAAACTCCATGCGTGCACAGCGCTCTGAAGATCCGTCCTGGCCCAGTCTCCCCCTGACAGGCACCTGGAGACAAAGATCTAATAGGAAGTGTTTTCTGTTCCTTTCTTACAAAAGAGGCCAGAGCAGGAAGCTTTCCTTGTCACCAGGCTGGGAAAAAGTTGGAGAAACAGAATGGAAGTGGTTTTCAGAACAAATAAAGTTAACTTTAGACGTTGTCCTTGAGTATCTCTCCTACCATCTTCCTGTGCCTACTCCACTGTCTAAGCCCCATTGACTGGGCAGGGCTGGGGATGCTTTGTGGCAGACAAAGGAGAAGACAAACACATGGGAGCCATTTCCTGCCATGTTCCATGGCAGGTAGGACCAGAAGGGTAGTTTTTACTGATGATATGAGTACTGATCAAAATACACCGTGTATGTTTAAATTTTAAAAATTATTACTGTAAAAGACACATTGCCATTTATCCCCTTCAAAATCCGCCCCCCCTTTGAACACACTTACTTTGTCACCCTCACTGTGCTCTGAAACAGTTCTGGAGGTCCCCTGTCATGAATGTCCTTAGGAGGGGATGATCAAAAATGTGGTGAATGCTGTGGCCAAGTGCCATTGAATTGAAAGGCAGATCCATAGGAACATTAGCGTACGCCCCATCCACCTTACGCGCTGTGTCTGGCACTATGTGACTTCTGGTCCTTTTCCAAAGTGAAAATGGCCTTGAAAGGTAAACATTTCGCATCGAGGCAGCCAGAACAGTTCAACTAAAGACGTTTACTCCAGAACTGCTTCAGAAAATGATGTGAATGGCGGGATAAGTGTGGGGATGGGATAAAGGGCCATGCAGTCTGTGGCGTTAGCATAGGAGTTTCTTATTCTGATAAAGACAAGGTTTACTGCTTTGTTCTGGGAATTGGTCACAGCAGTTGCCCACTTTTATTAACCACTTAACAGTTCACCCCAAGCATCACGGGGGCAATGTGTTTGCTATGTACTGTCCATCCCAAGCATAGCTTGGAACGGTGTCATTTCAACTAATCACATACGGAATAAATTTCATAAAATTGTCTTTCTTATATTTCCTATTATATTATTTTATAAAAAGTCAAAGAAATGCAATTTTAGTCATCTTCTATTTAAATAATTAGACCAGTAAGTGGTTAATGAGGGCTTAAGAGAAGAAATACCCTGTATTGTTGAGAAATTTCCAAAATATGCCCTGGAGGTAAGGTAAGTACCTCTTCTGCCTCTTCTGCCAGGGTAAGTCCTCCACATGCAGTTCAGGAACTGTCTTCATCATCTCTCACCACTTAACAAATTACCCACAGCTTAGCCACTTAACGCAAACACATTGGCTACCTCAGGTTCTGTGGTTCAGGAGTCCAGGTCCAGCCTAACTGGTCTTCTCCCCCAGAGAGCTGTGCATCTCTATGGAGCAGGGTATGGGCCAGGGCTGCAGCCTGCTCCACTGGGGCGGGGTCTGTTCCAGGCTCACTGGGTTGTGGGCTGGCTTTGGCTCTTTGAAGGCGGTTGATCCAGGCTGCCCCTGCCCCTTGCTCTGTGGGTCTCTCCAGCATTGCAGAGACTTCTCACCAAAGCGGCCAAGAAGGCAGGACCACCACCAGCAAGACAGAGTGACCGACCCAGGTCTCAGAAGTTGCTTCCCATCGCTTTTGCCATGTTCTAAGGGGTAGAAGCTGTATCCAGGTGTAGCCCATATGCAAGGGGATTATTCAGTGGAGTGAAGGTGAGGGAGGGAGTGATCACAGGAAGCTGTTCTATAATGGTCACAGTGACCATTGTATTCTAAGTAGGTGTCTAGCCCCTTCATCCAAAATGCCCTTGGGTGATGAAGTTCAAGCTCCTAATAAAATCCATTACTAAGGACTAGGGTAGCCGTGGAAAGTGAAGACTCACTGTGCACATCTCTGGTATTGTGTTTTGCTTATGCAAACCTCCCATCACCTTCTCTAGTTAGCACATATGCCTTTGGTTGGGAATATCCCACCCACACTGAGAAATGGAGAGGAGGTAAAGCCATCCATGGAAGACATGCTGAAGCCTCCTCAAGTTGTGTGTCCACTGGATTTAAACTAGCTTTACAGAGAGGAAACAGAAAAGACTTGTTTGCCAGCAACCTTTCCCCTAAGAACTTGAAACAAGTACTGTGCTAGAGTAACTAACTCAGAGCCTGGTGCTGTTCTCATTTGCCTTCCTGCCCTCTGTATTTGTGACTGTCTTGAATACCCAGGTGGCAAGAAAGATACCTCTTGCCTTTCTTTACCCCCATCCCTGAGCCAGGTACAGTGAGCTATCAGTGGAATTTTTCTGAAACAGTTAGTTGATAAACAGTTTCTTGTCCAAGATGAAGTGTCTTATATAGTACTACCCTTGTAAAGTCCCAAAATGCAGATGCCCTAAATTCTGTCTTCGACACTTAAGGAATGGGGAAGAGGGATGGAGGCCTCTGTCCCAGGAGGACAAACACATCCCTTCCAACCTCTCCCAGTTTGGTATTAGAGTTAATGCATAGCTCCTTCCCTTTGGGTCACCTCTAGCTAGTGAGCTCCCTTTTCCCAGTGAAGGACTTCGGAGAAAATAATGAGAAGGGTCACAGTGAGGGATGTGGAACGTCACCTGCTAATAGAGGAATGGATGACTCATATGTGAGCTACAGAGCATGCAGACTAAAGCCTTTTGGCTGAAAAATGGAGGTTAAAAACTAATGTAGGAACCACTACAGCTGTGTGGAGCTCTCTGAAGCCTTCTTTCTACCATCCCCACTGCCCTTGGGTGATGCAGCCAAAGCAGAAGCAGCTGTAAAGGCAAGCACAGCAGCAGTTCCAAGCCTCCAAGAGCTCAAGACGAAGTCGACAGTACCTGAGAGGACACCAACCTGCTATGGTCCCAGGGTTCCTCATGGCCTGCAAATGTGCAGCAGTGAGCATGGCCAAAGCTTGCCTGGCCACCAGGCTTTTTGGTGGATATTGAATTAGAGTTCTCACTTCACTCTGATCACTGACTTTGATTGCTAAACATTAGTAGCCTGGAATAGCTCACTTAACAGATGCATGACAGTCTGTTGAATAATATCAGTGTATGAGAAAAAGAAAAAAGATCTCTGTTCTAAAAATGTTTTTAATTTTTTTATTAGTACATATTTGTAATACACCATGAGTGCATTCAGCTTGGGGGTTTCACACTTACACACATCACATCTTGACCAATTTTACCACCCCTCCCGTGATCCCACCTCCATGTTTCATAGCAGGGCTCTTACTTTGCTGCTTCCATTATTTATATTTTGGGTCTCTCAGAGAAACCACGCAATATTTAACCCTTTGTGGCTGACTTATTTCATTTATTGTGGTCTCAGGATCCATCCATTTTCCTACAAATAACTATAAATTTATCCTTCTTTGTGGCTGAGAAGTATCTTAAAAGTCCACAAGATTTAGACCCCAAACCATGCTTGGAGATTCAACCTTCCCCAAAGCCGAGGGAAGAGATGGCAGAAGCCCCTTCCATTTGGGTCATCTCTGACTAGTGGGAACTATTTGAGCTTCTTTGAGTCTATTAATGTGACGTGAATATGAAATGAGAAGGAATTTATACACATTGCACATGAACGTGTATGTATGCTGTTGGTCCTCTGTCTTCACAGGTTGTGCACCCATAGATTCAACCAACTGCACACTGAAAATATACAGAAAAAAATCCACCCACACTGACCTTGCACACACACTTTTATCATCATTCCCTGTACAATTCAGCATTAGAACAATTTACATAGCATCTACATTGTTTTAGGTGTTTTAAGTAACCTAAAGAGATTTAAAGTATACAGGAAGAGCTGCATAAGTTGTATGCAAATACTATCCTAGTTATAGGTCATGATCACATTCAGCATAGCGAATTTATCCCTCTACATGATATAACTCCCCCCCACACACACATACTACTTTATAGAAGGGATTTGAGCATGCAGTGTGGGGTAGATACTGGACACCCTCTCCCACGATACTGGGGGGTGAATATGTTGAATTGGGAAGAAGAGACAAGGGCTTTTGGCACTCTCTGGTGTACGAATTAGAGTTGGCAACATGATGGCGAGTGGGGAGAATGGTAGATTTTAGGTAAATCTGGGCTCTGCATATGTGGCGGAGCCTGGTGCCACATGAATCTGAGACTTACTCTTCTGACGGTTTATTTCCTTATGTGCTTTGTGATCTCTCCCTGCAAGCTCAACTTCAGTGGGAGCTTTTTCCTCTGGGGGTCCAGGGTATTCTGGCTGTGGAAGCATGCCTCCTGATGTGGGCTTACCTCCATGTGGTCCTACTGGGTTGCACTGATTTCAGGCCAATTTGTGGATTGATTTCTATGTTGGTGGTTTTTACACTGTGGTGAGAATTTGAGCCCTATCTCTTTGCTTGACTCAGCTTGGATTGTGATCATTTACACATTGCTTTTCCACTCCAAATTTTAGTGTTGCTTCCATGCTATTGTCAACTCCCTCAGCTGGCAGATAGGGTTTGCCCAACCCTTCCAGCCACCAGGCTGCAGAAAAGACCCCATTTCTGTTCTGTGCCACCCAAAGGGCAGTCGATCTCCTAACTGCCTCTGCTTGGAGGGCAGCGGCCCAGACTTGGTGATACCTTTCAGCTCCTGTTCCCCTCCAGCTCCCTCCCTGCTGTTACTTTTAATTCTCACTGTTTGGAATCTGGAATCCCTCCCTTCTTCCTTTTAAATACAAGTGATTTCAAATTGTTTTATCATATATATATGATATAAATATATATCATATATATCATATATCATATAAATATATCATATATCTATTTATCATATATATATATATATATATATATATAGTGGTAGGGAGCGTCCAGTGTCAGAACTCCCTAGTGCTGTAATTGGCTGTCAACATTGTTTTTCCCATTGGCGGTGGGACCATATCTTATTGTAGACACTCAATAAATTTCAGTGAATGAGTGAGAGAATAAGCCTGTGATTTTTTAGTACCGCTTCCTAATTACCTCCTGGCTAGTTATCAGATGTTAGTTTTAAAAAGACAGCCCAGGCAGAAATGGAAGACCAAGAAGACAAATTTATAACAATAAAATCTTGTTATAATACACATAGATTTAGGGATCATGCATATTTAACTTCATAATGACAGAATTTAATACTGAAAATGCTAACTGGAAAGAACTATCAGTAATGGAAATCTTTAATACTGCTGTAAAGCCCAGCCAGAGAGAATTTGTTCTCATAAACTCTGGGGAATGGTACTGGAAGAGTGAGCTGGCACTTTCCTATTTCATCTGCAAGAATCACAGTCATATCCACCTGGAAATCTGGAACCTGGCTGGCCTCCAAAGAAAACTTCACCTTGTACCTACAGTCCACCTTGGTGCCTTTCTATAAAGTACCGTTTACCCCACTCCACACACTGAGCCACAGTCCTGCTGATGCCCATCCAGTCTCCTAGCATCTGGACAGTATATGGCATATAGGAGTCCAGTGAAAGCTGAAGGTTATGAGAAGTCTAGCAGCAGTGCAGACATGGTGGCCTCTGGAACATTCTGCATGGCAGGTGGAAGTCTATTTACCCCTGCCATGGACAGATTGTCTGAGCTCCCTCATGGCCCATGGTCTCTGGCAGCCCAACTTGGATTAGCCAGCGCTGAATCTCTGAGTGCTTTTCCATTTGCCATGGAGCTGACTAATTTAATGAAGCCGTCACAGTGCAAACCTCAGGGCTTATTGGAAAAGGACTCGAGCACGACATTATTTCACAGCAGTAGATTGCATCATTTTCATTTCACAGCTTTCCAATGGGAAATAATAAAACAAAATTACAAACATAATGAAGAAAGAAAGAAGAAAAAAATGGTGGGTGAGAGATGCATCCTCTGTGCTGTGACAGGGCTGGTTTTCTTACTCACTTGAGCCAGTAAATATTACCTGGCTTTGCTCTGCAGGAAGGAGCAGCCTGGGATGCCTCCGCCTGCTACTGAAGATAACAGGCTGCAATAACTCACTGTCCAGGCGCAGCAAAGAGCTCTGAGTGCCTCTGGAGATGGTCTGCAGCATGACCTTCTGAGAGGTTCCAACCTCCAAGAGCACTGCCCACCCCAGGCCAGGCTGCTGCAGGGCTGGCATGAGAAGGTGCCATTGTGGTTATCCACTGCACCTTCCTTCCGCAGAAAACAGCGAGTTCAAGGCTGGGTCTGTACTTCCTCCTTAGGAAAGGAAACAGGTCCCTGCCTTCTTGCAGCCTGCACATGACTTCAGTGTGACTCTGGGTGATCTGACAGCCAGGAGCTAAATAGGAATCAACAGAGGGACACCTCGTTCTCCTTATTGCACTGATGGGCACAGATGCAGGGAGGGAACAGACCTCAGTGGCTTTTTGTTCTATTTAGAGGGCCTGTCTTTCAGCCTAAGGAGATGCCCCAGGGCTGGACCACAGCAAAGAGACTGGACTTGGTTCCAACCAAGCTCCAAATTTCTCTTATTTTACTAAAAATATCTTTCCTCCTCTAGCAGTGGGGGGATGTGAGGTCATCTAGGTTGAGCACCCTCCAAGGGTGTCCTGCCTCTCCTCACGTCTCCGTCCTCAGGGGGCCTCCCCATCTCCTGGGCAGAATGCACATCTGTCCCATACTAAGTTCGAGTAAAAGGCCTTCCCTGAACCCTATCTCCCTTTGCACATTGACCAACATGCTCCTAATGCGGAGGTCAGTCCTTCTGCTCTTAGATAATGTAGGTTTAAAATCCCAGCCCTCTAGTTCTTAGCTGCAAGGCGAGGGGCAAATTAGCTACCTTTTCTGAGCTCCATTGTCGTGGCTCTGAACTCAGGTTGTCATAACTCTGTCTAGTGTGAGAGTCAATGCCCAGGACCAGGTGTTTTCCCTAGATGCACCCTGGTGTTTTTCATAGGTCCTGAGCAGGGAAGAGGATGGGATGGTTCCCAGCAGCCCCAGAAGAATGTTACATGCAGGAGCCGGAGTGTTCTGAGGGTCAAGAAAGAAAGGGAGACATGTGAGGTGAAATTAATGCATGAAGAGGGATTTCAAGAAGATAGGGAGATAGGGTCTCACTCTAGATAACAGGAACAACGTGAGCAAAGCCTGAGAGCAGAACACAGAGCATGTAGACCTGAGATATGGCAAGGAAAGGGGATCAGCTAAGACCACAAAGGGGAATTTGTTGCCAGATGGGATTCAGGATTCAGAACTTAATTAGGTAAGTAGCTGTGAGCCGTGGAAGGTTTGGGAGCAGTGGAATAATATTGAACAAAGTGCAAAAGATTGATTGGGTAGCAGTGAGTAAGACGCTTTGTGCTAAGATCTGTGCAACCAGGACCCATTAGAGCTCCAGAAATCTGTCACTACCAGTCATTGACAACGGAAAACAGACAATGGCCGTGACAGCCTGGAGCTTTGGGTGTGGGCTGCAGTGGACAGGAAGAGAGAGGACAGAGTCCAGTGGGAGAATGGCCTTAAGGCCAAGTGGACCCTGCTGACTTCACCGAATCAATGCCTTCACAGTACCTAGACTCCATCTATCAGTTTGAGGGTCTGATAACCCTGCTTAATTTTTCAATTATAAAGCATTACGGACACATAAGAGGGAAACAGCAGTGCATCACAAGTGCTTCTTTGGCATTGTTCTGAGAGCTCTGAAGAACTCCTAGAAACAGTCTATCTGCTAATATCTCTTCCTATTATCTGTCTCTTACAGGGCAGTCACTTGAGGGCCAGGAGGTGTAGGTAACTTGCTCAAAACCCTACAATCTGAACTGAAAGTGAAGTCCAAACCCGAGAACCCACTTCTGATTCTGAATTCATAACCATGAAGCTCCACCGCTTCTCACACGAAAGACAGAGCAACAAACTACTGGCATTATCACCACAAAAAAATTTCTAGAAATGTAGCCAAAGTCCATTGTGTCAAACTCCCTAACAAGCTTTTAAAATCGAGTCATTCTACATCTTTAACAGCTAGTTAGCCACAGTGGCCCTCAGATTTATTCCTTCATTGGACGTTTGTTAGATCTTGGAGGGAAGAAGCATTTAGGGAGCTATCAGGGTGTGCCAAACCCAGGCTTCTGTGCTTTATGGCACTATTGTATTTAATGCAAACAACATTCCTACAGGTTAGGTGTTAGCATCACAATTTTACAGATGAAGAACTTGAGTCTCAGAGAAGTTAAATAACTGGTCAAGGTTGCCCAAGTGATAAATAGCACAGCAGTGCCTCATCTCAGTGACTCTGCCTCCAAAGTGCATGACAGAGCAGCGCACCCCCAGGTGTGTATGTAAATCACTAAGCAATAAATATTTACTAGGCACCTGTTATGTGATAGCACTACGGCAGGACCTGGCCCCCAGTCCTTGCCTTCAAGGACAGCAAGCAGAGGAGAAAAGTGGGTTTTATTTAAGAGAGTGGGTGGAGAGCGTATGGTTTGTAGCATGACTGTTACAACAGAGGGTGCTTGAGTACAGGGGACAGAGAAAGTGAGGCAAGCTTAGCAGAGAGTGGGGCAGCAGCATTATGAGTTTGACAAGAAAAGAGAAGATGATGCAATCCCACGTAGAGGAGCAAACATTTGCCACTGTGTGCTATCTTTAAGTCCCTGGTGCAGTCCTTGCTATATCAGTAAAGTGTTCTCTTTATGGACTGTAGGCTATTTTGAGGTCAGGAAGGAAAATGGTACGAAAGGAAGGCTGAACTCTCAAGGAACTGCTTTATGACCACCCAGCAGCAGAAGTGCAGGAAGCTAAGTATCCCCTCTCTATCCACATGATGCCCTATGTCTGTGTCTCCAGGTTCTTCTGTAGTCCCACAGCTTCCTCCACATGCCAATCCTTCGTTTCCCACACATCCTCTGTGTGTCTTTCCTCGATCCTGTGTATGTGGTGTGTGTGTGTGTGTGTGTGTGTGTGTGTGTGTGTGTGTGGTGAGGTCCTGGAGGCTCGGACCAACACTGCAGCTGGCCAGGCCTGGCTCGCCAAGGATACTTATTAACTATACCATCCCAAGTGGACTAAACTAGATTGTCCAGATGAGGCTTCTCTTTAATCTGCTCACCTCTAATAAGTTGCTCCAGGATCACTTCTTTGTCCTGAACAGGCCCTTGAAACTTGGACAACATAAAGGGCCATTGTTCATTCTAAATGCCACATATGCTTTCTGATGGCTCAGGAAGCTGACAAATAGCTCTCTGAACTTGTCTGTCTATATGGACAGCAGAAGCTTCTGCTGCTGCCATGAGATACAGGCAACACAAACTCAATAGGGTCCTCAGTGCTTTCAGAAGTTGCTTTGAAGGAGCAGAGAAAGAAGGTCTACCTGGCCTCCCTGAGCAGGACTGGCCACAGACTGACAGGTCAGTAGGTCAAGAGTCCAAAGGAATGAACACTTACACGCCTACACCAATTGCCTTTGGGACATCCAAACCCCATGAGCTTCAGAGTGTCAGCAAATCAAGGTGGACTCAGACAGAAGTGTTTCAGCCATAGGAAGTACTTCAGATTCTAGAATTAGAAGCCACAAGCAATTAAGGGGGAAATCCCTGCATCTACTGGGAATTGTTCATTATAAAATGAGCCATTCTTCTGTAGACAATTTTGATTATCTCTGCTTCTTCACCATTGATTCTTTCAGATTTCAACAATCCAAGTCTAGATATTGCTTTGAATTCTGTATTTCTATGGGACAATGAAAGAAAACTCTAGAATACTGAACATGAATAGACCCTTGTAGAGAGTTTTTTCTGGCTATTATAATGGCAGAGTAGGTATTGCCAGCAAATCACAGCTTCTTTTAGACCTGGAGTTGAGGTACCTGAAAAACAACTACTTAGCAAGGTGAAAGAGAAGAAGAGCTCTGGGAATCAAGAAATAGCTGTCAGAAAAGCTAAAATGCACAGAGAAACAAGACAACGCAGAGAAAGGAAGCAATCAGCCTGGACTGCTAACCCAGGCTCCTTGGGAGGTGGAAGCTGACACCACAACAAGGTAAGTCCAGAGTGCCTGCCAGTGCTAGCTCCAGGAGAAACTCACAGTTATTGTAAGCTGCACCAACAGTATAGGGTGTTACTTGAAAGTGACCCCTTCCCTATGGCAGGTTAGTACTGGGACACAAATCCTCTGCAGTAACCACCATATTTATGAGTGACATAATCAGGAGCGGGAGTTTATTGTTTAAGTTTGAGCTACTCCAGGATTCCAATCACAGAGCAGCCACATGTTAGGGTCTCTGGGCACACCCTACTGCACAGACTGGGCGGCATATGGACTCAGGAAACAATTGTGAGGAGGGGAAATGCTAGTTATACAGTCCCTGAGAAGTTAAAGCAGCATGGAGCTCAGGCTGTGGGGCACAGAGTGGCCCTGCCCTCTGTAGTGAGAAGCTAGGCTTGTCTGTGTGGTTTTCTGAGGTGCTGGGTCTGAAAGTGCTGGTATTGAGGCCTGTGGATTGCTTCGCTTCCCCTCACTGTCTCCTTCCAGCACAAAACACAGTAACCTACTTGCTTTTCTCACTTGCTAACATAATCAGTGATATACCTCTGCTTGGATGTTTGCCATATCCCAGGATGTGTGGACAGAGGGGAGACTCTGGAGCAAGTAGGGGACCTTATAAGCCCATGGGCTGAAAAGCTAGTCAGGGAATAGCAGTGGCTGTGATGAACACTAAAGTCCTCTGTAATGCATACAGCCCTGAGGCAGACAACACAGCACTGACTGACTTTGCCCCAGAGGAAGGGTAATAAAGGATCCAACAGTCACACACAAAAAAGAAGGCATAAAAGCACTACAGACTCCAGTTGTGACCCTCTATCCCTCACCCATAGCTGATTAATTCCAGCACTACAGGCCCTAGAGAGAAACTACCCATCCAAACACATCAACGAGGAAGCTTTTTAAAACTCATTTGCCTATTTCTTTGTTGGAATTTTTGGTTTATTTATTTAGGTTTTGGTTTGTTTGGGTTATTTAATTCTATTTTTCTTCTCTTTTTTGTTATTACTTTTACCTATTTTTAAAATTACTTAACTGGATTTTTAAACCTCACTTTCCCTTCCTCCTCCGTCTCATCTTCCTTTTTCTTTTGCAAACTTTACTTCTTCCTTTTCTCTTTCCCACCTCCTGCATTTTTATTATTACTATTAAATTCTGTTAATTTCTAGCTTTTTAGCTTACTGTAGAACATTATTGCTAATTTCTTTTCATTTGTTATTGGTGGTACAGTTATTGATTTTAGTGGATCTCTATTGTTTGTCTTTGTGTCTATAGAATTATTGCTGATTTCTATCTGAAAGGCAGTAAAGTTGTTGCTCTTAATTTGTTTTTACTGTATGCCAATATCTGACTTTTATTTGAATCTATTATTTTTCTTGTTTGTTTCTTTTCTATTGTTATGGTGGCATACTTGGTTTTTAATTGTTTTTTACTGTATAACAGTACCTGGTTTGTCTTTTTGTCACTGACATTATGGAGGTTCTTTTTTTTCTCTCTGAGTTGTACTAAGAATCAAGCCTTGAAAAAAGACTGGACACTAAGAAATCCCTCAAGTAAAAGTTGGACAGATAAAAAAATCTCTCAGTGTAGAAGCACAATAAATATGGAAATACAAGGTGGCATAATTCCATTGAATGTCTATAATTTTCAGAAATGAAATGCAAAGGAATTCAAAGTGGATAAAGTATCAGACAAAGAGTTAAAAGAAAAAACAGTTTATACAATGATTATGACTTCAAAGAGGATACAAGTAAACAGCTAAGTGGATTAAAGAAAATAATTCAGGATATGAAGGAGCAATTCAACAAAGAGATAAAGATTCTAAAAAGAAAAACTAAATATGGAATAGAAAGAAGCAGTAAGTCAAGCCAAAAACTCAGTGGGAAACCTCAACAATAGACAGAACTATACAGAAGACAGAACTTCAGGGCTTGAAGATAAGGTTGAGGAATTAGTACATGCAGATACTAATAAAAAAATAAGAACAAAACATCCAAGTTCTCTGGGACACAGTTAGAAGACCAAACTTAATGAATTTTTGGTGTAGAAGATGATGCAGACTAACAGAATAAAAAATATACTTAATGAAATAACTATGGAAACCCCCACAAACCTTAGGAAAGCTCTAGACATTCAAATATAGGAGGCAGTAGAATCCAAAACAGGCATAACTAGAAGAGAACCTCCCCATATCACACTGTAAATAAAATGGGAAAAGTATGGAACAAGGAAAGAATATTGAAAGCTATCAGGGAAAAATGCCATGTCATTTGCAGAGGTAAACTTAACAGAACAAATTCAAACTTCCCTACAGAAATCTCAATTTCTGGGAGGGTTTCTGAGATGATGTATATTAAAACCCAAAGAAAACTACCAGTTTAGATTACTGTATACATCAAAGCTATCCTTCAAAATTGGAGAAATAAAGACCTTCTAAAATAATCATAAACTAAAGAAATTAATGACCACTAAACCACCATTATAGAAGATACTTAAATCCTACACACTAAAGAAAGAGAGTATACAAGCCGTTGAGATTTAGGAAAGAATCAAACATTAGAAAAACAACAAAATGATGGAAATTAGTACAAACTTTTCTATAATAACTATGCATGTAAATTACCTTAATTCTTCAATTAAGGCATAGACCAGCAGATTTGATTAAAAAACAAGAACCAATTCCTTGCTGCTTGCAAGAAACATATTTCATTAGCAAAGACATACACAGACTGAATGTGAGATGAAAAACAAGATTCCATTCAAGTAGAACTCAAAATCAAGCAGAAGTAGTTATAATAATATCTCACAGAACAGACATCAAGACAAAGTTAAATGAGGCAAAGAAGATCAATAAATATTGGTAAAGGGAACAATCCACTGGGAAGATATTACAATTGTAACTATCTATGATCTAAACTTCAGTACACCTCATTTCATAAAAGGACACAACTACCAGTATGATAATAGTGGGTGACTTCAAACTCCACTCTCACCAATAAATGGATTATCTAGATAAAAAGTCAACAAAGAAACATCAGAATTGAACCATACCATAGATCTTATAGACTTAATAGATGTCTACAGAATATTCCATCCAACAACTACAGAATATACATTCTTTTCAGGAGCTCAATGAAAGTTCTCCAAATAGATTAAAGTTTAGGCCATAAAGCAAGTTTCAACAAAAACATTGAAATAACTTCTTACATCTTACCACATTATAATGGAATGAAGCTAGAAATCAACAGTAAGAGAAAGCACAGAAACTATATGCATACATGGAGATTGAACAATTCTTTTTTTTTTTGGTTTTTAGTTTTGTGAAACAGTGTCTCACTATGTCATCCATGCTGGTCTCAAAGTCATGGTGATCCTCCTGCCTCAGCCTCCTGAGTGCTGGGATTACAGGTGTGCAGCACCATGCCCAGCTTGAACAATTCATTGTTTAGTGATCAGTGGATCATTGAAGAAATCAGGGAGGAAATTTGAAAATTCTTAGAATCAAATGAAAATGAAAATATGACATACCAGAATCTCTGGGATACAGAAAAGGAAGTTCTTAGAGGGAAAGTTTATGCTATGAGTGCCTACATACAAAATTAAATAGATCTCGAAAGGATACATCTCACAAAAATAAGAGCAGTCAAAACTAAACCCAACAGAAGGGAAAAAAAACCAGAGAAATTAATGAGAGGAACACTAAAAGAACACAAAACACATGGAATCGATAAAACAAAGAGCTGCTTCTTTGAAAATATAAACAAGATTAATAAACCCCTAGCCAAACTAACCAACAGAGAGAGGTCAAAATCAGTACAATTAGAGATGTGAAAAAGGGTGTTCTGACACCACTAAAATCTGGAGAATTATTAGGGAGTGCTTTGAAAACCCATAATCTAATAAACTAGAGAATGTAGAAGAAATATTTTAATTCCAAAGTGCACACTACCACCAAAATTGAAGTGAAAGAAAATAACCCAAACAGATCAATTACAAGCAATAAGATAAAGTAGTAATAGATCTCATAGCAAAGCAAAGCCCAGGACCACATGGGTTCATGGCTGAACTTTACTAAACTTCTAAGAAAGAAGTAACAACAATGCTGCTCATACTAGTCCGTGAAACAAAATAGGCAAGGACTGCTTCCGAAATTACTCTACCAAGTCAGTATCATCGCAGTACCAAAACGGGATAAGGACACAAGAACAACACAGATTGATATCTCTTTTTGTGGTACTGGGGATCGAACTCAGGACCCTGCGCTTGCTAGACAGGCACTTATTCCACTGAGCTATATCCCCAGCCCCCACAGATTGATATCTCTGATGAGCACAGATGCACTAAAGCTTACTAAAATACTAGTAAACAGAGTTTAACAGTGCATTTAAAAGACCATATACCACAGTCATTCCAGGGATGCAAAGATAATTTGACATATGCAAATCATGAAGTGTAATACACCACAGAAATAGAATCCAGGATAAAAATCACATGAACACATGGTCTCCTCAAATCACATGATCCTTTTTTGCATCCTCACTGATGTGCAAAAAAGCCTTTGACAGAATTTAACATCACTTCATGATAAGTCCTAAATAAATTTTATATTGAAGGATCATTCTTCTGTTAGTAAAGGCCATATACAACAAACTCACATCCAACATCATTCTGAATGGGATAAAACTAAATGCATTTCCTCTCAAATTAGAAATGAAGCAAGGATGTACACCCTCACCACTCTTATTCAACATATTTCCTGAAATTTTAGCTAAAGCATTTAGGCAAGAGAAGAAATAAAAAGAATATAAATAGGAAAGAAAGTCAAATTATTCTTGTTTGGAGATGATATGCTGTCATACTTAGAAGATACTGAAGACTCCACCAAAAGACTTAGAGCTGGTAAATGAATTCAGCAATGTTGCAGGGTATAAAATTAATATTAAAAACATCAGTAGCATTATACCAGTGGTGGACCAGTTGAGAAAAAATCAGGAAAACAATTTTATTTACAATACCTTCAGAAGAACCAAGGGATCAACATAACCAAGGAGGTAATGTTACTTCTACACTGAAAATTTCAGGACCCTGAAATAATTGAAAAAGATTCAAGATCAAAAGACCTCCTGAATATTGTTAAAACGGCCATATTACCAAAAGCAATCAGTGCAAACCTCATCAAAATACCAGTGACACTCTTCAAGGAACTGAAAAAAATGATTCTAAAATTCATGTGGAAATTCAAAAAATCCAAAATAAACAAAGCAAGTCCTAAGCAAGGAAAGCAAGGCTAGGTGCATAACAACACCTAACTTCAAATTACACCACGAAGCCATAGTAACAAAACCAGCATGGTACTTGCACAAAAATACACATGTAGACCAAAGAATAGAGGGCACAGAAACAAACCCATACAACTGCAGCCACCCGATGCTGGATGAAAGAACCAAAAATATACATTGCAGAAAAAGCAGCCTCTTTCATAAGTGATGCTTGGAAAACTGGATAGAAACTTGTACAAGATTGAAACTAGATTCCTATATCTCACCTGTACAAAAATCAATTCAAACTATGTCAAAGACCTAAGTATAAGGCCTGAAACTCTGAAACTACATAGGGGAAAAGTTTGAAGCCATAGGAACAGGCAGAGATTTCCTGAAAAGGACTCCAATGAAACAGGAGATGGTAGGAAGAGTGAAGGAACGGGACTACATCAAATCACAAAGTTTCTGAGCAGCAAGTGCAGTGACTAACAGAGTGAAGAGATAGCCTACAGAATGAGAGAAAATGTATACTAGCTACTTTTCCAAGAGAGGGTTAGTATGTAGGATATATATAAAGGACTCAAAAACTTAATGCCAAAAAATCAAATACCCCAATCAATAAATGGGCAAATGAATTTACTAAATACTTGATTCAAAATATTTATGGCAATTTCTGTCAAAAATATTACAGTGTGTCCTCATGTAACTTTTTCACTGGATCTGAACCATGTGATTTCTGGTTCTTCCTCAAAATGGAAATGATCATGAAAAGTAAACACTTTGACTTAATTCAAAACATCAAGGTTTCCACAACAGTGCAACTGAAGATACTCACAAAAGGTGACTTCCAGAACTACTTCAGAAAGTGAACTATGGGATAAGTTTGTTAGAAGCAAGAGGGGGGCTGTATTCAGGGGGTTAATGGAAAGTATCTTATATTGTAATAAATTTTAAAATTTAAACATTCACTTTATTTTGCTATCATACCATGTATATACACAATACAGTATTATTCAGCCATAAGAAAAAACAAAATTCTATCATTTACAAGACAATGGATGCATCTAGACATCATCAGGGTGAGCAAAACTGACTCAGAAAGAAAAATATTGCAGATTCTCCCTCATGTGTGCAATCTACAAAGAGGACAAGAAAGTAGAAGGGAGACAATATCAGACAAAAGGAAGACAGTCAGAGGAAGGGGGTGTAAGGGCAGGTGTGGGAGATATACATAAGAAAAATATAGCAAGCACTTTTTGAAACTCCTCAAAATGTTAAGTGGGGGAGGGGAGGGCAAGGAGGTGACGGGGGTTGAATAGGATCAAAGTGTGTTATATGCCCAAATGAAACACATTCATCTCTATATCAAATTTTTAAAAAGAGAAGAAAGAAAA
>PVLD010010037.1:0-73083 GCA_004027595.1 Dinomys branickii | reverse complement strand
TCCACTCCCTCCTCTCCTGTTTATTTTTCTTTTAAATTTTGATACAGGCTCTTGTTAAATTGTCCAGGTTTGGGCAGTCCTCCTGCCCCAGCCTCCCAGAGTGCTGGGGTTATAGGTGTGCAGCATCACAGCAAGCTTAACTATCATTTCCTTCTAAGAGGAACCAGAGCTCCTTGAAGAACTGGGTGATGAAGGGAATTTATGTAGCTTAGCACAGCTTGTCAGATTGGGAAGCAAGAAAGATATTCAAGACCCCTGGGGCCATGTTACAAAGCATTCATGAGCCAACGGGAAGGGGCAATCAGGTGGGTTAGAAAAAATTCTTAAGTACATAGTAATACAGGCAGAAGCAAACAAAACCAAAACACACCTCCCTGCAACCCAGTCACCTAAGAAGATACGTACTAAAAATCAATTCATCACGCTGAGAACTGGTAGATAACGTAAAAGAAGGAAGCACTCGTTACGGTTTTCCTAAATGAGCTCAATGTCCGGGTAGCCAAAACTTAGTACAGGGAAACTGTCTTCATTGGTTTTTTTGAAAAAGCATTTCAAGCCGGATGTGATGATGCACACCTGCAACCCCAGCATCTTCAGAGGCGGAGGCAGGAGGATCACAACTTTCAGCCCAGCCTGGATAATTTAGCAACTTAACAAAAAAGAGAGGGGGAACCGAGGGTGGGGCTCAGGGTGAAGATGCACAGTTCAATCCCCAGTACCACAACAACTTAAAAGAAGCACTTCAGCTAGTGAATAGAGACATCATATTTGCCAGTCTCCGTCTTGCAGTCACTGTGGAGATAACAGACCACGCAAGGGCTGTCGAGGCCTGCCAGTGTCACGATATCACACTAAGAGAGACAACCAGACCCTGTGCTGTCTGATGGAAACACCACCATCTAGGAAGGTATTTTTGAAAACAAAACAAAACTTCTCAAGCCTCAGTCTGCCCAGCCTCAGTCTCTGTATTCCAATTTACTGCAAATACAGTGCTCAGAGGAACGCGTTAAATGACCCTGTGGGTTGCAATCAACAAAATCCAGGCTGTGCAAAAATACTATGGGATAAATGACTGTGTTTCTTCACTAAATAAATTATAAGAAAAATGAAAGAGAAAGGGATGAGAGAGAATCTATAGATTCGCTGAGGCCTAAACAAACAAACAAACAGAACTAAATCCAAAAAAATTCTGCCAAAACCCCCAACCGATTGCAATTGTGTGATTTCCTTTAGCTCTTGGAGCAAATAAACAAACCAGCAGCAGAAACGATGTGGCAAAGACATTTGCAGGCTGGCTGGATATCTAATAGCATTAAAGGGACTGTTGATATTTTTAGGGATGCTAATGATAATGCGGTTATTGTGGTTTTGTATTAAATAGAGACCTTATCTGTAATCTTTCTCTACAGAAGCATTTAAGGATGACATGATACATTGCCTGAGATTATCTTCAAAACATTCCAGGGCAGAGGCAGAGCACAGGGAACAGAGGGAACACGCCTGGGGGAGAGCTGTTCATTGTTAAGCTGGGGCAGGTACTCCGCTTCATCAGTGGTCTTCCCTTTACTTGGGTAGAAGTTTGACAATTTTCACAATTAAAATAGTAAGGGGGGCATCTATCCTTATTGCATGTATGCAAGGGGCAAACGCTGCTTTATTTTTCTTCCTGTGATAAATACACTAAAGGCCAAAGAAGCAGGAAAAAAATTCCTACTTTTGTTCATTATTTTTTGTGTGTGTGCAAAAATGTTCAGTTATAGTTGTTGTTTTACAAGTAAAAGATAATGCTTTTTTGTGGTCCCGGGGATTGACGCCAGGGGTGCTCTACTACTGGGTTACATCTCCATTCTGGTTATGTTTTGAGACAAGGCTTTGCTAAGTTGCCTAGGCTGGCCTTGAACTTATGATCTTTCTGCCTCGGCCTCCCAAGTAGGTGGGAATACAGACATTTGCCATCATGCCCGTGTTTTTTTTTTTTTTTTTTTTAATGTGAGAAAGTGCAAGCTCTGGCTGGAGTCTGAGTGTTGGCAGTTATCATTTGTCCTTGAACATGGGACCTCCCTTTTGTGCCTCAGTTTCTTCCTCGGGAAAACCGAGGTCATGATCATGATACTTTTATCCTGGGGTTCTGGTGCAGGATGCACAAGAAGACAGAGCAACGCTCCCAGCATGCGCCTGGCGCATGGGAAGTACCCCTGAAGTGTGACCCCCTCTTATTCTTCTGCCTGCTCCTGCACTGAGAAGATTGAGCCCTTCATTCCCACTGGTCTTCCCTCCGTGGCTACTGGATGTGGGGCACTGACCAGGCCTGGGAATCAGAGGGTTAAGGAGACTTCTGCAGCCTCCTCCCACTCTGGGTCACCACTGGCCCTGTTCTAATTGTCCTGGCCACTGGCCCGCCTCCTGACCCCCAGGGAGCTGTTTGCCTTAGAAGTTTGTAGCTCAGCCCCTCCCATATGTATAATAAAACTTGTGCTTATACTTGGCTGAGAGAGGCTAATTGTCCCCAGCTCAGTTCCTGTGCTCTAGCAATGCTGGCTTCCTCCAGCCTCCCTCGCCCTCCCCCGAGTCCCAATTAGGAGCCTGTTCCAGCCAGCTAGCACTGGCACTCGGGCTGCAGCACCCTGCCCCAGGGAGGCTTGGCGGCCTTGAGTTGGCTGCCTTCCTGGGAATGAGAGGGCCATGGCCGGGGCAGGTCCACCTGGCTCTGGACCTGCCCGTCTGTGCTTGCAGCATAAGCGGAAAGTTGAATTTGCAACTGAAACTCATTCCTTTTCTGTCCAGCCTCCCCCGCCTTGCAGTGATAAGGCCTAAGGCTGCTTGTCCTAGGGTTAATCTTGCTGATGGCCCACGTAGCAAAGACAGTGCAGAGGGGCACAGGAGTTTCAAGATATGGCGGCAGTCACCTCAAGGTCACCAGGTCCCCCGGAGCTTGCAGCTTTTGCCCTAGTCCTCCCTGGCTTTCCCTGAGAGGTACAGCCCTTCAAATAACCCACCTCCATTCCCTTACCTAGAGGGAGCCCCACATTGGGAGGGAGAACACAGCAGCTCACACCTGCCCCAAGTTGCTGGGGGCGGGTGATGCTCCTTGAAAATATTGTGTGGTCCATGCACACGTGATTTGCCTTCAGTTCTCGCAGGGTGCCTCGGGCCAGGAGAGCAGAGAAGCAGGTCTGGGATCCCAGTGTGGGGTTCCAGGACAGGGTAACCGAGAAGCTCTGACTTTCAGCACAGTTACAACTGTACCACATTTCCTGGGCTGCTTACAACCGCTGTCAGAGTAGATGTTACGAGCTGGATCTGCATCCTCACAGACTTCCTATGCTGTGTTTCTAACCCCGGTGCCTCAGAAGGTGACCATATTGGGAGACCTTAAAGAGGTGATTAAACCGACTGAAGTGCCCAGGGCTGGTCCTGACCCAGTGTGACTCGTGTCTCCTTAGAGGAAGAGGTGATCAGCCGCAGGCACCCAGGAAGGAGGGTAAGGGGAGCAGGTGGCGCCCGCAAGCCAAGGGTAGAGGGCACGCAAGAAGCCAAATCTGTTGACACTTTGATCTGTGAGAAAACTTACATCTGTTGTTTAAGCCACCACTTTGCGCCAGCAGGTTAAGCAAACAAATGCATGACTACTGCCAAAATCGTTTCCTGAGTGCTTATCATGTGTTCCTCACTGTGCTGAGTACAGATATTATCGCATTTCATCATCACATTACTCTAAGGGGTGGGTACTACTATCCTCCTTCCCTAACGGGGAAACCAAATTTAAGTTCCCAGCAGCCAGGGCGGTGCACATAGTAGGTGCTCAATAAATACATATGGAAAGACTAAAGCATGGGCATGTTGAACAGCTTGTCCAGGTAGCTAGCAATGCTGGCCTGAGGGGAAGGCAGGATTTGCCCTGAATTCTAATCTTGCACCCTTTACCATATACAACCCAAGGTCTTGTCCCAGTAGGATGTCAGCCACAGCTACGCTGTGTTCTAAGAAGTGAGTGTTGGGTTTTTCTGTCAGGTCCTGGCTACACCAGGGGTGCTGGGCCTGAGTAAACCTGGCTTATGTAGGTTTCAGTGCCACTGCAGATGGCCCCTGCGCTGGTGACAGCTGGGCCCTGGCCACACTTCCTTGGAGGAAGCGTGTGTGCCCTCTGCTTGGCTTGAGCCCGGGTGTTCAGGCAGAGGGTGTCCCCTCCTGCTCCTCCCTTGCCTTCCCTGCACGTGCCACAGCCTCACGGCTTCCTCCTGGGGCGGGGGGACCTCACGTACCTTGTAGCCCTGGTTGATGCCATTGATGAACTGGGGGCTGGGGGCATTCCAGGTGAAGCGGATGGTCGTGGAATTGGTGGCTTCTGCGTGCACGTTGCCCGGGGGGACCGTGGGAACTAGAGATCAGGAGACAGGGTGGGTGAGGGGCCCGTCAGTCCACTTTGCCCAGGACAACAGAGGAAACACCAGGGAGGGGTCCGCAGACCACACTTTGCCACTCCCTGTGACCGCTCCTCCGTGCAGACTGCAGGTGTCCTCCTCTCATTCTGGCTTAGTTCAGGTTCAATAAACCTGGCCTGGATCCCTCCTGGGGCACTGGCAAAGGAAGTGATGGCTGAGCACCCGTCACATAGCGTGCTGGGGAGGGTGAGTGTCAGGCAGAACACAAAAGGCAGTGTCTCGCGGTCCAGTTCACGCGAATCTTCGCAGAAGGTCTTAACGCCCTGGAAGCCTCTGCCCTTCCCCATATCCCATCCTGAACCTTCCTCCTCTGCCCCTCAGGTGGCCCCTGCATAGGAGCCAGACTCAGGATGGTGATTCTACCCCTGTGTGACAGCGAGGGCCTGGATGAAGCAAGCAACTCAGAACTGGGCACTCAGAAGGAGCAGGCACAAGCCCTAGCAGGTACAAGGCCTAGAGCGAGGCTGGCACCTGCGGCTCCAAGGCCACCTTCTCTACCCACCTCCCTGCAGCGTCCACTCGGTGACCTTGCTGCTGTAGACGCCGAGCCCGGCACTGTTGTAGGCAGCCACCTCGATCTCATAGTTGGTCCAGATGATGAGGTCCTCTAGCAACAGGTTGTTGACGTCAGCATCCGTGATGTTCTTAAACTGGTACCCAACAGGCAGCCCGGCCAGGCAGTACCTAGGGCAGGGATGGCGAACCTTTTAGAGCTTTTCAGTGATACAAATATCCCACTGAGGCAGGCGTGCCATAGGTTCACCACCAGTAACCTAGGGGAAGAGGAGATGGTCTGGAGCAGCACTGCCCACCAGAACCTTCTGTGACAGTGGAAATGCTGTACATCCGTGCTGCCCCATAGGGGTAGCCGCCAGCGTGTGTGGCTGTCAAGCACCTAAGATGTGCTTACTGCATCTGAGAAAGTGAACTGGGCTCTGATGCATTTCTAATTGCCTTGAATAACCACAAGAGGCTGTGCTATACCTTACTGGGCGGCACGGATCTAGGGATGGGTCATGGCTTTTCTTCTATTTTTTGGTACCAGGAATCGAACTCAGGACCTCATGCTTGCCAGGCAGGTGCTGTGCCACTGAGACATAGCCCTGGACCAGCTTTTCTTTTTGATGGGGGAAGAGGAGGTGACTAGGAAGGCTGTGCGGGGGTGCTGAGGTGTCACAGCGCTCAGCCTTGGAAGGTCATTGGCCGGAGTGTGGTTCCCAGTGCCGGGCTCCTTTTCCTTCTCCCTCTCGGATAGTGGCTCCCTTGCTGAGGAGGAAGGAAAATAGCTAAGGCTGCCTGTGCTTCCCACATCCATCTTTTCCAGAAAACAACTCATGATAACAAAGAAATGGGTTTGAGGAGCCAAGTCAGGAGTCATACACGGAGGGTAGGTAAGTTATAAGAGAACCACAACGCATGTAGGCATCAGAGCCTGTATGCAAAACGAGAGCCCCAGAGCATGTCCGTGTATTCTAATGTTCCCCAGCAGTGGTTCTCCAGACCTCAGCACGCAATGGAATCACCCGAAGTCTTCTTAAAAACAGACTGTTCCCCAAGTTTCCTATGCAGTAGGTCTTGGATGGGACCAGAGAATTTACATCTCTGAATGGCATTCAGGTGGTGCAAATGCTGCTGGACCAGGGACCACATTTTGAGAACAACAGCCCTTTAGGGTTAAACAAAAGCTCACAGCAAAACTAGCCAATCACAGAGCAGGCAGATCACTAAGGCTGTCCTCCAACTTTGGGGGATCCCAGCACCCAGGGTGTGAGAAAGAGACCCACGGAGTGGCCTGGCATCGTGGGTCTGATTCAGGGCTACCCATCAGCTGCGATTCAGAACATGGGTTAGTATTTTCAGTGGCATCAAATGCTGAGCTATTTGTGAATACCACACTTAGGTAAGCCTTCGTAACTCGTTATGCTCCCGGTATAGGAGTCATCAGTCCACTATAACGGTGAAAGTCTACAGAACTGGACTCTGTTTCCCAGCAACAGCCAAAGAGAGGACTTTCACTTTTCATCCGATCCTTGCTCTCCTAGGGTCTGTACTCCCCAGCCAGCTAGAGGATCTGGCTGAGATGGGACACTCTGGGCTTCCCGGGGGCCAGGCCCGGGACAGTGGTCTCTTCCCTCTCCTGTCTCCCTGTGGCTCTGTTCCCCGGTTGGCCCCGGCACAGCCGCCTTGCCTTCCATTTGGCCTTGAGATTATACTGTGTCCTTTCTCAACCGCCGCTGCTGGTTTCTGAGGCTCTCAGTGCAGGAAGTTCTTCTCGATGTCTAGCCTCAGTCCTTCCTGCTACAGTGTGAGCACTTCCTGTGGCCTGGGCCTTGTTAGATGGACAACACTGCTGGGAGTTTGCCCTGTTTTCCAATCTACTTCTGTTGCCCACCGCCATCCCTTTCTGCTGGGGTTGGGCTGCCCTCCTGTTCCCAGGCAGATGCCTACCTGATGATGTAGCCCTTGAGGATGCCATTCTGGTGGCTCTCAGGAGGCGGCTGCCACTGGATCATGATGGACTGGTTGGTCCTGCCGCTGGCAATGACATTCTGTGGAGGGGCCGTGGGAGGCTCCTCAGGAAGGGAAACCCTGAATCAAAAATAAAGAGTAGATGGACCTTTCACTCACTCCCTGGGGACAGCACAGGCATCTAACAGGGAGGGAAGAGGCCAAGGCCTGTCCTGTTCTGTCTCTTGCTGTGTGTCCTTGGGCAAGTCACTTAACCTCTCTGAGCCTGTTTCTACAAAAATGTATCTTGCCTGCCTTACAAGATTAGTCGAGTCTCAGATGACTCTATCTACCAATTAAAAATGCTACAAAATAGCAAATGTGTGTATTTTTGGTGCAGTTGAGGGCCATGGGCTTTGGTTTCCTATTTGTCAAATAAGCTACTGTTGGGGTTGATGAGGTCAGAGGTGTTCAAGCATTTTGGCAGGAGAAGCATTGGCAGCTTTTTCCATTAGCTAGCCGGTGATGTGCCTGCACTAGGCCTTCTCCCTGACGGCTGAGTAGTAGGCGGGGCAGAGGGCAAGTAGGGGGGACCCAGGCGACACCCGCTTCCAGGAGCCCAGTACTGCATCTCTCTCTGGCTCTGCTGTAGAATGCACGCAGTGTTCCACCTACAGTGTATTTTTCACACGGCTGACGCTTATGTATTAAAAACAAAAGTTAATTATTTTTGATGGATGTCTTTCCCTCTTTGTTTATTTTTGTTTTTGCATCCTGATGGAGCAGAGACATCGAGCCAGACCCGCCCTGTGGCCCTGCCCCTCATCATGCTGGTCGGGTAGCAGGTGGCCCCGGTTCCAGCTGCAATTGCTGAAATGTCCCTGAGGAGTGACTGTTCCCCTCACCTCTCCGTGTCCTTGCTGAACTGTCCTCTGCCCACATCGTTGACGGCACAGAGACGGAACTGGTAGGAGCGGGCTGGAACCAAGCCCTTGACCATCACTGAGGTGGCTTCGGGGTCCACACTGGCCAGGAGGATGGTCCACGGGGCATCTGCAGGGACAGTGGGTGGGGCAGGGGTGGGCATCCTGCGGGGAGAGGACGTGGTTTCTTTCTTCTTCCCCAGCGGGAGTCCAGCCTTCTTTGGGCTGGCAGGAGAGTGAGAATCTCCCTGCTTGGTCAGTAGAGCCTGTCACACCTCTCTTCTGGGTCCCGTTAGCCCTTTTTGCATTGGGCTGGAGGGCAATGAAGGAAGTAGGGGTTTATGGGAAGTAAGATGGGGCTGGAGAGCACTGGAGGAAGCAGGGGCTCATGGGAACTAAAACGGGGCTGCAGAGCACTGGAGGAAACAAGGGCTCATGGGAACTAAAATGGAGCTGGAGAGCACTGGAGGAAGCAGGGGCTCATGGGAACTAAGATGAGGCTAGAGAGTATTGGAGGAAGCAGGGGCTCATGGGAACTAAAATGGGGCTGGAGAGGATTGGAGGAAGCAGGAGCTCATGGGAACTAAGATGCCGTCATCTTTTCCCTCAAATTGATGAGCTCAGGGAAGACTGTATAGAAAACACCATTTAGATTATACTTGCTAATTTTGGAGTTCAAAGCCTGGGACCTTGGAGAAATTAAAAAAAAATAATAATAACCATTGTCTTTGAGGCCACTGCTCTGCCAGGCCCTGCTTTGAACACCTCCTGCACACTCTTCCTGGCCTGTCACAGTGACCTGACAGCAGAGGCCATTATTCCTGATACAGAGGAGGAAGCTCAGGCTGCTCAGAGGCCCAGAACCTAGAGGTGGGGAGTGGGGACCCAGCCGGGCCTGCCTTGGATAGGAGCTCGTCCGGCCCAGCCCCTGGCGTGGGTGACACTGCGACCTTACTGTTCTCTGACATCTCCAGGATGTAGCGGATCAAGGGGCTGTTCCCGTCGAAGGGCTTGGCCCACGTCAGGTTGATGGCCCGTCTCTCCACGGTGCTAAGCATGGCCACTGGGTGCTCGGGAGCGTGGGGCAGTTGCCTGGGGGAGAGAGGTATGGGGGTAGCTGCTCGAGGTGTCTAGGGTCATGTGACAGGGACACCAAGATTCAGGTCGGGTGGGGCCTGCACTTCCAAGACAGCTCATGCTCAGATGCAGGACATGGCACCTGGCCATCACCTGGACAGTTCTCTCCCTGGAACTGGAGCGCACAGGTCCAAGGCCTACTTAGGACCCCTGGTCCTGACAGAGGGCCGCTGTGAGCTGACAGAGGGGCCTAGAAGGATGCGTAGGCCAACAGCTGTGCTCCCTAACCTTTCCAGCACGAGGGCTGGTTTTGCAGAAGACAGCTTTTCCGAGGGCCAGGCTGGGCTATGTATGGGGGTGATGATTTCAGGATTGGATTCTCATAAGAAGAACAGCTAGATCCCTCGCCTGCATGGGTCACAGTAGGGTCCTTATCCTGTGAGAATGTAATGCTGTCCCTGATCTGATAGGAGATGGAGCTCAGGCGGTGATGCGAGCCATGTGGAGCAGCTGTAAATACAGATAAAGTGTCACCGCCGCCCTAGGAGACCTGATGCGAGACTACATCACACAGGGCTTTGTGCTGTGAAAGAGGGCGCAGTTGGCTGCTGCCCTTACCTGACTCGCAGGTGGGCGCTGCGGGAGTCATTGCCACCGGCTGAGAGCACCCGGCAGGTGTATGTGCCGATGTCCCCTGACCACGTCTGTGTGATGTGCAGGGAGCCGTTCTTGTCCAGGCGGATGCGTGGATTGCTCTCCACAGCCAGGGTGGCTCCGTCCTTCTCCCATACATACCTAGGAGCAGGAAGCACCAGTTAGCAGGCAGAGAGACAGAGAAGGAAGGAGGGAGGGAGAGACCAAAGCTCCTCCATCAAAGTTGCACAGGGGACAATCCAAGGCCGTGGTGGTTCTGGCCAGGCAGGAAACTGGCCCTGGAGAGGAGGCCGTGGAGGCTGAGAGCCTAGGAGTCCATCATCCCTGCCGCAGGGTGCTGTGCACAGGCGCGGTCACACGTTAAGTCATTATTGGTCGTTTACACCTGCAGTTCAGGCCTGGGTCAAAACGTTGTTGCTTTTGGCCAGAAGCCACTGTGAAACAGCGAGCACAGAAAAGCCAGCAAAAAGAGTGCTCCCGAAGAGGTGAAAAAGATTATGGCTGGGAAAGAATTAAAGTTTCCACATAGACTACATTTTGGAATTAGTTTTATGAGGAAAATCATTAGATCGATGCATCACTGTGACAAATCGACTTTAGTGTCCAAAAAATCACTTTAGCTTTGGTCAGTCGGTACAAAGGGGGACTTGAGAAATTACACACATGCCTGTGCCTGACAACAAGAAATATCTCCTCTGGAATTGTTCTGGAGGGAATGCAGCCATTATCGTTGTCATGCACACACGGAGGGCTGGGCCTGCCTGGGGAGGGCAGTGCGACCCCCGAGAGTCTGGCCATGGCTCTCAGCTCGAGGCGGACTGAGGAATGGGGTGTGACTGAGATCCCCATCACCTGGAGGACAGGTGGGGGGTGGGAGCCCCAGTGTCCTACTGGGTCCTAAGACTCTTGGGGGATAGAGCATGCAAGATTGTTAGCGAGACTGAGTCTATAATATTGTTAAGCTGAGTCTAAAAGGAAAAATCAAGGGAAAACCAGAAAGTCCAGAATTAAAAAGAAAAGAAAGAAAAAGAACAAAGAAAACCCAGAAATTCTCCAGCATTGAGGAACCATGGTTAATGTGTGTGAATCTTGTCTTACAGATATTTCTCCTGCCCCGCCGACAGGCAGCACCGCTGTGCTGTACAGTCAGACTTCCTGCTCTGAGGCTGCCCTGGCTCAGCTTTGTGATCTTGGGTAAGTTGATGTAACCTTGCTGTGTCTCAGTTTCTCATCTGTAACTTGTGGGAATCAACACCGTCCACTTCATAAAGTTACAGTAAGGCTGTGGAGCATGAAAGATGTGGGCAGTGCTTGGGTAATACTTCTGTGGTCAACAGAAGTAGCTCAGCCTTCTTGCTGACACAGCACAGGTACATCAATGATTTCTAGTGATCGACTCATTCATTGATTGATCGACCAATCCATCTTTCCTTCCATCTATGTTTCCATTCATCAGCCTACCCACCCATTGATCCGCTGATCATCTGTCCATCCATCCATCCATCCATCCTGTCTTTAAAGTTGCCTTTTCCATTCAATGAAATATCATATACTCTTTTCTAAAATTAAAAAAAATTTTTTGAATCAGAGTCTCACTGTGTAATTCAGGTTGGCCTTGAACTTGCTATGGAGCCCAGGGTGCTCTGGAACTCACAGCAACCCTTCTGCCTCAGCCTCCCAAGTGCTGGGATTATAGGCTTGTGTCATCATGCCTAGCTTCATATACTTTTTTCAATATGACGTTTCCATACCATGTTTTTAAAGATCAGGTGTAGGATGTCTTAATATGATTGCCCATCATTTAATGGATTTATTAATACTGAATAGACAGTTTTGCTTCTTTTTTCCCCTGATATTATAGTTAATGCTGTGCTAAACATGCTTTTGGCAAAATATTTCCACACATTCCACATCACTCCCTGAAGAACAGATTGTCAGCAGTAAAATCACCAAGTTAACTTTTAAGGCTTTTACAATGCATTTAAACAAATCCACAACAACAATCACTTTCCATTCATCTCTTTACCTAGAAAAGAATCATCCTTGCCGACACTGAAGATGGGCAAAATTTTCCTTAAAAGCCAATCTAGTGGCAGAGAATAATTCCTGCTTAAAAAACATCCCAAGGCAAACAGACATTCTTTGCTTCAGAAAGCATATGAAGCCTGTGAAATATATGTGCCAAGCCTGCTGAATTTTAATTACTTGATCTAATTAGAAATACAGGGGCTTGAAGAACAAGTTAACCCCGGGAGAAAGTAGCTAACCAAACCCAGAATGTGGACTAGTCCGTGGTGGGGCCGGCAAACGTGGCCCTCTGCTTGTTTGTATAAATAAAGTTTTACTGGGACACAGGCATAACCACCTGTTAACATATTGCCTATGGCTGCTTTGCGCTGCAGAGCTGAGTAATTATGGCAAACAATCTATGCTTCTCATAAACCTAAAATATTTACTCTCTGGCCTTTTACAGAAACAGTTTGCTGGCCAGTGTCTTACAGAACCTGGTTTCTCCAGGTTCTTCCAAATTATGTAAAACTATTTATTTTGCAATTACATAAATGCAAAATAGAAACAAAAGCGAAAAATAAAGATGAAAATGAAAATGAAAATAAAGGAACCCCCTCAACGAACGGTGCTGGAGCGACTGGACATCTATGTGCAAGATAAAGTGACCGTGAGAGTCACAGACTTCACACCCTCCATCAAAATTAATTAAAAATGAGTACAGGGTGGTGGTGCAATATTCCAGTACTCTGGGAGGCCGAGACAGGAGGATCACATGTCACTCTGTGACTTAGTAAAGCCTTATCTCAAAATAAAAAAATAAAGAAAGGACTGGGGATGTGGCTCAGTGTGGAGGTCCCGAGTTCAATCCCCAGCACCACCACTACCACCAAGAAAAAAAAAAAAAAAGGCTCAGACCTAAATATATGCTGCAGAACTCTAGAACTCCCAGAAGGTAATACAGAGAAAATCTAGAAGACTTAGTGTCTGGCTCCGATGTTCCAGCTACCACACCGAAGGCGTGATCCATGGAGAAGGGAACGAGACGCTGGACTTCATTAAAATTAAAAATTTCTGCTTCTGAATAGATATGATCAAGAGAATAAAGAGAAGCCACAGACTGGGGGAAATTATTTAGACAATGAACATCTGATAAAGGACTGTGATCCAAAATATACAGAGAACTCTTAAAACTCAGCCGAAGGAAAAGAAAGTTCTCGACAGACTGGCCCCCCGCAACCAAGATGCACAGGAGGCCAATGTGCGTATGAAGAGATGCTCCATGTCACTAGCCCTCTGGGAAATGGAAATGACAGACGTCACAGCCAGGAGGTGGCCACCATCCAGCACAGCGACGGCACTGCACTGACCCAGCAGCCAGGGACTGTCTCCCTATCCGCTGAGGAAAGTGCAAAGCAGGGCCAGATGTTTGGAAGAAAGAGATGGTGGTTTCTTCTAAAACACACTCTTAACATCATCTTTCCTAAACAAAAATGCAGAGAAGAGAAACAAACCCTAAATCCATCATAGCCATGACAAAAATGTTCCAGAATAACCTGCAGTTCTATAATTGGCTGTTTAACCATTTTGATGAGTGCCTTTTCAGGGGCCCTCTCGGCTTTATGTAACAGTGGATAGTCCTCAGCACATTAAAAATATGTAAAAATATTTAGGTGCAAGGACATTCATAGTCACATGTCTTCTTATTAGCAACATTTAGGAACAAACTAAATACCCAGCAAGAGGAAACTAGTACTGTAAATCACAGCCCAGCCACACAGTGGACCTCTGAATGGTTGTGTAACTGAGTTGATACAAAAATATTTATGGCTATAAGAGAGGCACAGTAGGTACTTCAGGGAAAAAGCAGATTAATACACAATGCATCTTTAGTTTTTTTTTAAAGGGCACCCAAATATTATTACTGTTTCTACCTATAAAATTAAGGAAAACAGATCATCTTTTCTCCTTTGTCCCTAATTTTTTTCCTCATCTGCATTTTCTATATTTTCTCTTCCTAAAGTGGAATGGATTTGTTAAATAATGAAAAGTTAAATTAGTTGCTATTATTAGTAATGGTTACAAGTGGACTTTCAGGTTTGATCTAGATCTGGCCCAGATAACAAGTACAAGCGTTCTCTTCTAGGGTGGTGTTAGAGGCTTTCACAAGGGTGATCTGAGCTGCCCAGCACCACATTCCTAGGGCCCAGCTTGATGCTGAGAACATGTTGCTCAGAATTAGATGACAGCCAACTGAGAAGGGAGAAATTTTGTTTATTTATTTAGAGTTGCCATGCTGCCCAGGCTGGCCTCAAGCTCTTGGGCTCAGAGATCCTCCTGCCTCAGCCTCTCAAGTAGCTGGGGCTACAGGTGCAGTATGTGCTACTATGCCCAGTTCCTAGAAAAAGGGTGTTCTACTCTGGCAACATGTTATAACTTCATGGAGAGCTTTAAAAATGCTGAGGTCTGGACACTTCTCCTCCAATCTAGCTCAAGAGGGTAGAGGGCAGCAGAGTTTCCCATGGTCTAAGGGAGCCAAGCTGGGAGGGGAGGTGCAGGGCTGGCCTTAGGCAACAACTCTGCCAATGCAGGATGGTGAGGAACCAATTCTGCTCTCACCCCCATCTTGAAAAGATTGTTCTAGATGGTTCATTTCATGCTAGAGCAGTGACCCCTTCCCATAAACTAGAATAGGGCCTTCCTACCGGCACACTGTGGGGCCCTACAGAGTGTGTCTACTGAAACATCACCAGGTCCCTGTGGTCATCAAGACTTATCTAGAGAAGCCAGGTGTGGTGGCACAACCTTGTAATCCCAGCACTCTGTAGGCTGAGGCAGGAGGATCCCCAGGAGTTCAAGGGCAGGTTTGGCTATCAAGTGAAATCAAAGCTAGTCTGAACTACATAGTGAGACCCTGTCTCAAAAAAAAAAAAGATTTATCTAGAGAAAGAATAAAATGTACAATGTTTTTCAAACAGAAGTAGATGACATTTTATAAATAAAACACCAATTTAAAGCGCCACTGAATTAATAGCACCTTTTGTGATTATGGAGTTTTTCAATTAATGGATGCTAAAAGTATGGCTATTACATCACATCTAGAGCTGGAACTCCCAGAAGTACTCGATGCGGGTTTTCTCTGAGGACTTTTTCACAGTTACTATATTAATTTTTAAAATAAAAATCTAATAAACCTAGAAATGAGGACAATCAGGTTAATCTGCCAACAAGATACCAACTATGGCTACACGATTTCAGGGCTCACGTTTGCCTCTGTGCTGGTGTGTGATGACTGTCCTAAAAGATCACAACTGAATGTTTAACCAGGCGTCTCTCAGCCTGGCCCCTGATGTTTTGCAAAGGCATGGAGCTCCTGTGGCCTGGGCCGGGGGCACAGCGCGAAGGGTGAGACTCCGCTGCTTCCAGTGGCCACCAGGTGGCGCTAAAGGACGCAGTTGCCACGTGGACCCTGGGGAGGCCATTTCTCCAGGAGGCCTAGGCTGGGCCCTGCAGCCTCCATGCCTGCTGCTTGACAGTGATATTGCTCACTGGATACAGTGGCCACACACAGGCCATCTCCACTCCCAAGGAAGCAGTTCCTTGGCATTCTGGAGCTCCTGAGAGAGAGAGAGCAGGGGTCAACTTCCCCCTGGTTTTAGTTCCTGAAGCTTCCTGGAGGTTGGCCCAGGTGTCCTGGGCTCAAGCTTGGGAGGGGTCCCTGCTTTTACATCTTTCTCGCTGCTTCCATCCACAGCAGCAACCCCTGCGGCCAACTTCTCCAGTGGCTTCGGAGTGTGACTGAAGCCCTGGAGGCCTAGCCCCCTGCCATGGTGGGAGTGACCCCAGGTTGGGCATCTCCTCCTTACATGCCTGTCTTTGAGGGTCACCTC
Organism: Dinomys branickii; assembly: GCA_004027595.1. Lineage (NCBI taxonomy): Eukaryota > Metazoa > Chordata > Mammalia > Rodentia > Dinomyidae > Dinomys > Dinomys branickii. The sequence continues at coordinate 57,642 of PVLD010010037.1, read as the reverse complement.
AGGGGTCACCTCTGCTACAGCTCTGGAGCTGCTCCTGTGTCCTCTTACCCACTGTGCTGTGAAGACACTAAGGGACTTGAATGAATTTGTCCACATGAATTTTGCAAGAGGCCTGAAGTGTGGGGTGGGGCAAGGAGATGCTTGTAGCGATGGGTCGGATCCCAGAGAGAGCCAGAGCTGCCTCTGCTCACTGGCTTCAGAGTCCCTCGCTTGTCCTGGCTTCCTCGTTTCCTGTCAGCCCTCTTTTCCTCTTCAGCCCTGAGCACGGCTCTCTCCATGGCCCCCTACAGGCCACATTTACCTAGGGCTTGCCCTCCTCTCTTGCCTGGAGCCCAGGTCACAGTGCAGTGAGTACCTGATAGTCACCCGGGGGTCGTGGGCCACTCCACACACCATGGAGGCCTGGGTGCCTTTGATGACGCTCTGGTCCTGGGGAGGCCTCGTGATGCGAGTCCGGGCTGAAAGAAATGGCGGAGATGAGTGTCGGTCGAGCAGGGCAGGGGCTCCAGAATCCAGGGGCGACAAGGATGAGTGGGCACAGGCCCGACGAGATTCGGGCTTTGTGGCTGGGTGAAGGCAGATGTGGTGCACACAGACCTGCCATAGTCAAAGCTCTGGAAGAGTTGAAAAAAAGCAATGCAGGTAGGTGTGGTGGCACGTGCCTGTGATATCAGCACCCTGGGAGGCTGAGGCAAAAAGATCTCAAGGTCTAGCCCAGCCTGGGCAACTTAGCAACTTGGTGAGACCCTGTCTCAATATAAAAAATTTACAAAAAGGGCTGGAGGTATAGCTCAGGGTGAAGGCTCTGGGTTCAATCCCCAGGACCACAAACCAAAACCAAAACAAACCACAAGTAAAGCAATGAACGTCTGTGACACTGTAACTCACAGAACCAACATGTATGGCGGGCTCCTTTATAAATCCATGTAAAGGGTAGAGAAACAGCAACTTGCCAGCATGTTGACAACCCAGCCAGGCTCACAATGGGTTCTGTGATACCCAGTGTGGTGCTTTGCCAGGTTCCGGGCTCACCCAGCCAGGCAGCCCCCAGCATGCATGTGCGTAGGGGTGTGGAGTGAGTCTCTTACAGGAGGGGCTGGCGCGCCACTGTCTAGGGTCACGTCTGGCAGGTGGCCTGTCTAAGGGACTGAACTCTTACCGCAACACAGCCAGGCCCATCAGATCACGTGGGTCCCTGGCTGCTTCCTGGACATTACAGAAGTTAGCTAAGTAGCTGTGACAGACACTGTCTGGCCCACAAATCCTAAAATATTTACTACCTGGCCCTTTTAGGAAAACAACATCCTTATTTCTGCCCTGAAGTATCTGAAGACAGCTCTCTCCCGCCACCTTAAAGCTTTCTCCACTCGGCCGAGCACAGTACGAACTCTGCACCCCGAGGCCCTGCTGGTCTCTGGCTTCTAGATTAATTTGTCACTGTCCGATAAGGAGAGTCCTGGCTGAGACATGGGCACAGTGTAGGGATGCTGGGACCGTGTGTTTCTGTGGGTGCCCCCGTGTAGGGGGCAGCTTCAGGGATGGCCGGCTCATGCAAACGTAGAGAGTCCCCCACCACAGCCACTCACCCCACACCACCAGGTCTGCCGAGGCCTCGTCGACCCCTCGAGAGTTAGTGGCCAAACAGGTGTAGGTGCCGGCATCAGAGATGTGCGTAGGGCTGATGAGCAGGCTGCCCGACTCCAGGAGCGTGAAGCGTGGCAGCTGGATGGAGCCGCTGGCCAGGATGCGCTCCCCTGGGGGCGACATGGGGGAACTCATGTGTGGTGCTTTGCCAGGTGCAAGCATGTGGTGCTTTCTCTGCTCCCCGGAAGGACTGGGGCAGGTCTGGGAGGAGGCTTGGCGATAGGCACAGGGTCATTGGGCCGCCTGCTAATGCTCCTCTGTCCACCGCACTGCCCACCCTTCCTGGGACATGGCCACGCGTTCTCCTGACAGTGGCAGGCAGCAGCCAGGCACAGCCTTGGAGGCAGCTGGCACCTGGGCTGGGTGGGGGAGGGGAGAGGCAGCCTGACAAGGTGGTGACAGGCAGACGGGCAGACGGGCATCCTGCCACAGGACGTGTCTGGAGAGTCACCTTCAGGGAACTGGTGGAGAGCAATGGATGGGAGGGGTAAGGAGTGGGTGGGTGGAGGGAGCAGCACCGTGTCCCGTCCTGATGACGTTTGGGATGGACCTTCTGCAGGGGCACAGACAGCCTGGTGCCCAGCCTGGGGGGTGCTGGCCTGGGGTGAAGGAGGGACAGACACAGAGAGACACAGAGACACGGGAGAGAACACATGGGCCTGTGTAGGGTGCAGTGAGGCAGCTTCCTGTGGCTGGCTCCGTTTTGAAGAACTGCTTGTCAGTGGGAGGGGGTCTCCATGTGAGCCTGCAAGCCAAGGGTGTCGCCCGCACCTGTGTCCACCAGTGTGACTGTCATCAGGTCTCAGCACCTGCCTGCCTGTGCCTATGTCCATTCTACCTGCTGTGTGCCATGCTCTGTTCTAGGAGTTAGCCGGCAACTCTCTTGGGTTATGCAGTGTACAACCTTTGTAACTGTATTGGGGGATCCAAGTGAGCTGACTCTAGCATCTAGTTGTGAAGACTGTTCTAGGCTGTCACATGGCCATACCCATCGAAGGTCTGTCCATCTACCTTTCTGCCAAGTGATAGCCGGCCGGGGTGCCCCTGAGGTCTCACACGCCAATACCACTGACATGCCGTCAATCACCGTGCTGTCCAGGGGGCCCCTGGTGATGTTGGGGGCGATACCTGCAGGCAGAGGCAATAGGGTTGATTAGCTGCCCAGGAAGGGCCCTTGGCCAGGGAGCTGGGTCCTCACCATCCCTGCCGGCCCAGGTGCTGCCGGCTCTCTGCAGGTGCTCCGATGAGGCCCCAGTATTGGGAAGGAGCCTGGGGACCCCGTGTGGATTCCCTGGAGTGTGTACATGGACGTATCCTTCATCAACTCCAATCTGAGGCTCCAGCTTCTAAAAAGGTGGCTGAACCCTGATGCAGTGCCAGTTCTCTCTGGAGGCCTGAGGAGGCTTTTTTCTCCAGGACTCAGCCCCTGATGGACCCGTGATCAGTAGAAGCCTGGTTGCAGGGCTCCTCCCCTGAAACAGCTGCTGCACCTGTCTTTGGCTCCAGGCCATCAGACAAGACTCTGGCGGCCTCAATGCCTGGGGGAGCACTCAGGCTGCAGACACTGAGCCACAGCGGCTCTGAGATGCTATTGCTATGTAATGGAACATGTCCTCACAGCGCCCCTCAGCTGGGGGAACATTGTGCCCCAGGAGCACTCAGGGGAGGGACAGGGGAGGCCAACTTACTGGTGACAGCCAAGTAGGTGGAGGTCTGCACCTCGCCGGCCGCATTGCGTGCAAAGCACTGGAACATGCCGGTGTCGTCGGGCACCAGCCCGCTGATCTGCAGGCCACCGTCACCCCGCTGCCGGAAGCGGGCCAGCTTCTCCACCTCCACCACAGCCGCGTCCTTGTACCAGGTGATGGAGGGAGGTGGCACTCCTGTGGGGGACCCGGCCACCTCAGCCCAACTCCTACATCTCCCTGGCTGCCTCCAAGGGATTCTGGGATGCAGCCAGGGCTGGAGTCTGCAGAGGGGGGCCCTGGCATGTCTTGGTTTTTAGAACCTTCTCAGAGCTGTTGCTTTTGGTTTGATTGGAGAGGGAAGATGTTAGAACAGGAATTCCCCCACGGTTGGGGATATGGTAGGGATTCCATCAAAATGAAAAGATCCCAGATCTTGTAAGGTAAGATCAACTTACCTTACAAGTGCTGGGGTAGACAAACTAATTTTTAAAAAAATTGCAGCATGCAGCACAGCTTTCGTGGACTCTGGGAACCCCTGGTAGCGGGTGGTCATGGGATAGCTCACAGAGGGGCCTGGGTTCCGCAGGAGGCCCTCAGAAGCCCCTTCCTCTCTGGTCTGCTCTCTTCTCTGAGGTCTCTCCTGCCTCCCAGCTCTATCCCTTGGGGTCTCTGCTGCAATGTGGCTTCTCCAGAGGAGCCCCCCCCTAGGGCTGCCCCCTGAAGCCTGCCCACTTTTCCTCCCTGCGCCCCTGCACCTGGGGTCAGCGCCACTGTATTTCACCCAGCGCACGATGCCCATCCCTCAACGTCTCGGAGACTAGGCTGTGTCTTAGAATCGACAGCATGTCATGATTTAATTGGCAGCCTTTTTTCTTTCTTAGTGGTACATAAAATAATGGGGCATCTTACAACCCATGGCATTTTAGATGAGATGAAATAAAGTATCTGTATTTGTTTATCAGTTTGCTTATATCCTTGGCAAGAACGGAAGCTCCTAAACAACAGAGGTTTGGCTGTCTGGTTCAGTCTGGGACTTTTCTGCCCCAAGAGCAACACAGGCACATGGTCACCCCACGAGAGGTACCTGCCACCTGGACAACCGCAGTGCTGTATGGGGGCTCAGAGAGTGTTGTTACTCACGCTCTTCCGTTGTAGCACACCCTCCTGCCTGACTGTATTTTCCCCTTTGCTCAGTATTTTCCCCTGCCCTGTTGTGGTTTGAGGAGGGTCTTGCTAAATTGCCCAGGCTGGCCTTAAACTTGCCATCCTCCTGTCTCAGCCTCCCCCTCCCCCTCAGCTTTATCTTGGCTTAGCAGAACCCGGAGGGAAGTCGAGGATGAATTCTCCAGCAACTGTGACAAGGGTCTAAGTAGGAATAGTGGGGAGGAGAGGAAGCAGACCCCCACCAGGTGGGGTACCTGAGACCCATCTCCAGTGAGACACACCCATACCTGACATTCTGCCGTCAAGGCACGGCCAGCCGCTCTCAGGTTACAGGCCATTTGGGCCTGTCACCTGTCCTGAAATTACAGTAATTTCAGTCGAAGTTATAGTAATGTGGGTTGGTTTCCGGCCTGAGATTTCATAGTTTGGCCTGTTTGTTTCTGGAGCTCTGCCTGGGACACGCGTTTGAGGAGAGGGTGCACTTTAGAAGTGCCTCAGCAGGGAGGGGAGAGGCTGAAGGCTGGGGTCCTCATCCCTGGTGCCCCCGCGTCACCTTTGGCCTGACAGGGGATGTCCACCACCTTCTCCATCTCAGCCGTGATGTGTCGCTCTGGCTCCTTGACAAACTGAGGCGGCTCTGCCGGAGGAAGGGCCAGGGCAGGAGTCAGATCGTGGACCTTTCTGCCCAGCTGCACTGTCCCGACCCTCTGGGGGCCCCCGGCAGCCCCTGCTCACCTAGCACGGAGAGGTGGGCGCCCCGGATCACAGGGGCCACGCTGCTGCTTCGGAGCACAGCCTCGCACTCGTAGTAGCCGGTGTCGCTGAGCGTGGGGTTGGGGATTGTGAGGCGGCGGTTGTAGTCGCTGAGGCCGCTGGACACCTGCACCCCATCTTTCTTCCAGATGATGTGCAGCTTGATCAGGGGCCTGTGGGCACAGGGAGACAGGGGTCAGCCCAGGATTTTGGAGCCCAGGAGGCAGGGCAGGGCAGGAAAGGAGCATGCCAGGAGCTGGGGGCTTGGTTTTGCCATTTCTGCAACCTCCAGCTGGGGCACTGTCTTTTGCTTTGGGCCTCAGTCTCCTTATCTGTAAAATGGGCCCAGCAGTGTGATCCCTGGGTCTTTGTGAAGATGAGTGTGTTAGTGCAAGTAGCACACGTGGAATGGGGGCTGACGACGAGGAGTAGAGAGCCCTGTGCGGTGGCTCCAGCAACGCAGGACGTGCCTGCCCAGCATCTTTTCCTGCCCTTCACATCTCGGTGATCTGCTCTGCTAGGAGCTCGTGACACACCCAGTGGGTCCCCAAGGACCAGCCTGTGAAGTTGCTGGCGTGGGAGAGTGCCCAAAGGTCCCCTGGAAAAGAAAATCTGTGGTCCTGTAAATTTGGAAAGCACTGGCTGGAAAGAAGTGGGTCAGAATTTTCACTGCAGGGCTTCTCGGAGCCTTTAACGTGTGACCAGCCACCTCTCTCACGCTGGTGAGAAACTTGGGGTCCGTGGAGCAGGCTTTCAGAAACACTGCTACAGAGAATGCTCCCTGGAGCCCTCGGCAGGGGGTGATTTTAGGATTGTCACGCAACTCCCCACCTCTCATTACAAGTTTTTTCTTTCTGGAGCAATTAGGAGGAGTCCAGTCAAGCCAGGGATGGGTTCTGCCCTCGAGCCCAGTGGTGAGGCTTGTGCACAGGCGCAGGCCACGACCCCTTCCCAGATGGGGAGCTGAGGCTTGGAGAAGGGCAGTGAGTGCACCCCAGGGGCGGCCCATTATGTTTCATGGTTACAGCTGGCTGGGTGGCGTTGGACCAGAGGCCTTGGACCCTCTCTGGGCTTCAGGGTCCCAACACCTGTGCTGTGTAGTTACTGTTGAGCAAAAGGAGGTTGTGTGAGGAGCATTTTGCACACTGCCTCCATGGCACAAGGCTCAGGGATGATTCAGTGTTTCCCATGTGAGTGGCAAGGGGGCCATGACAGCGCCTGGCCCAGGGCCCTCCCAAAGTCCACACTCTCTTTTTCATAGCGCTGAGGGTAGAACCCAGGACCTCGTGTGTGCTAGGCGAGGGCTCTACCCTTGAGCTATGCTCACAGCTCTATTTTATTTTGAGATAGGGACCTGCTACATTGTGCAGGTGCACCTTGAACTTATGATCCTGCCTCAGCCTCCTAGAAGAGTCCACTCTCGAGTGCCACAGTGATTGCCTTCCATACATGTGTCCCCTACCCCCCGCGGGTTGGGAGGGCTCAGCTCTGTGGGGCCACCTTCGGCTCTCTGAATAGCTTCCCCATGAGGCCCATGGCCTGCCCTCTTCTCTCTGCCCTGGAGAACAACTGGCCCTGCTGTGTATGACAGCTCCAGACAACAGCTGGGGTGGCCACCTGCTTCTCTTCTCTGTTCTCATGGCCCATCATCCTATAGGACTTTTAGACCTTTCTTTTCTTCTCTCTGTCTGTCTCTCTCTCTTTTTCATTGTTTGAGTTTTGAGACAGGGTTTCTCTGTATAGTTCAGGCTGGCCTTGAGCTCAAGGTGATCCTCCTGCCTCAGCCTTCCGAGCGTTGTGTTTATAAGCATGCATCCCCACGATTGGCTTTCTGAACTCTCTGAATCTCAGCAGTGCTCCCTCCAAGTGGTGGGTGGCATTAGGAGGGACGGGGAGAGAGCAAGGGAGCTCCACTCACCTGGCGTTGGCCACACACTCCATGGTCACCTCTGAGGTCCCGGCCACCACACTGGTGTTCTTGGGGGGTACGATGATAGTTGGTGCGATGGGGTCAGCGGGCCCCCCAACATCTGGAGAGAGGCCAGGTGTTAGCTGGGGCACAGGTCAGGACTCGCATCCCTGCCTGGCCAGCCTGACTCCCCAGTGAGTGGGGAGGGACTCCACTGTCACGGCATGGAGCAGATGGCCCTGGGGGCGGCTCCATAGTGGAACTTCTGCACTGTCCCCCCAGGGATTGTTGCTCCTGCCGTCTCTCTCTGCAATGAGTTGCTACAGCAGCGTTCAGCAAGAGCCCACTGGGGACCCTGCTGGCCACATAGGAGGGCCTGGCCCGCCCCTCCTGTAAGTCAGCCATGCCTCCTCCCTCTGCACCTTGCCCTGTCTTGCTGCCTTTGAAACCCTGACTCAGTTTGCCTTGTAGGTTCACAGCTTAGTTGTCAGACTGCTCCACCAGAATGCAAACTCCCCACACTGGATTGAATAGCTGCCCACTGTTTATGTCAAACGAGCAGTTATGAATGTGGCCTTATTTGGAAAGAAGGTCTTCGCAGATGTAAAGATGAGGCCACACTGGATTAGCACAGGCTCAGGATTCAATGTGACTGGTGTCCTTATTTATAAGAAGAGGGAAATTTAGGCACTGATACACAGTGGAGAAGCCATGGGAAGGCAGAGGTAGAGATGGGAGAGATACATCTACAAGCCAAGAAATGAATGCCAAGGGCTGCCCAAAGCTATCAGATGTTGGAGAAGCAGACAAGTTCCTCCCTGGATCCTTTGGCAGGGCCGCAGCCTTATGGACACCTTGACATCATAACCTGGGCTCCAGACCAGAGAGGAATCAATCCCTGTGGAAAAAGCCACCCAGGGAGCAGTGCTGTGATACGGTGGCCACTAGAGATGCCCTGAGGCAGAAACCTTGTGAGTCCTTGCCACGGACTGAACTGTGTCCTCTGTCTGTTGATCTGCTGAAGCCCTGACCCCCAGTGTGATGGGAGGTGGAAGTGGGGTCTTTGGGGAAGGTGTGCACATTTAAGGAGATCCTGTAGGTTGGGTCTCCATGATGGTATGTGTCCTAGTGAGAAGAGGGTGGACTTGTGAGAACCCATCTCTCAGTCTCTCTCCCTCTCTCTCTGCCATGCAAGGGCACGCTGACAAGGTGCCACCCTGTAAGTCAGAGAAACAGCCCTCACCAGACCTGGACACACTGGCTCCCTGATTTCAGACTTCCAGCTCTAAGACCGTGAGAGTGGCTGTGTCTTACACTCAGCCTGGGGGTTTTGCTGCGGTGCACAAGCTGGCTCAGAGCTCTGCTGCCGCCATGCAGACAATGAGTACAGACGGTGACCCCTGGCATACAGTAGGTGCTCGACACCTTCTAGGGAGCCGCGAGTGGGACTACAGCTCTCAGGCTCCACGAATGAAATTGAAAAGAGCTTCCCACGAGTAGCTTTCACTGAAAACAAACCCCCAAAACAAAGCAACAAACCACCACAAGTATTCTCATCACAGTGGTACCATTTCCTTTCCTCAGAGTTTGAGGTCTTCAGGAGGTGGCCAGACTTTTGTCTTTACGGGTCAGCCTAGGCCCAGTATTGGCAGAAACTCCGATAGTCTCTGTGCATCTGCTCAACAGCTCCTGAAAATACAACCTCTGAGGACTTTTTCTCTCACAACAAATCTATCCAGTTGGCCTCATTCCAGCAGGTGTCGAGCCATGCTGGCCTGCGTGGCCCAGGGTGGACAGCGATGGGACGTCCTCTGTGGGGTGGGAGGAGGCCAGGCAGAAGCCTCATGCCACTCTGGGCCACTCCAGGAAGCCCCGGGCAGGCTTTTCCACCTCGACTCCAGCCCTTGCTAGAAAAGGCTCAGGAAGAATGGGAATAAAATGTAAAAATAAAGTAAAGTGAAGGGCCAAGAAAGGAAGCATATAAAGCAGAGTAATTGCAACAATATAAAAGCCTCATGTAGGTGCCATAAAGAGCGATCGGATTGAAAGCTGCTGATATAGCTGAATCCATAAAAGTGTGCTCTAAGTTGTTTATTACATGCCGGGGTGCGCAGGTACCATGGCCCAGATTAATGGAGCACAAGGAGGAGGCAGACAGTTAGAGGCAGGCTGGAGCGCCGGCAGCGCAGCTGGGTAAACAGGCGGCCCTGGGGGGAGGTGAGCTGCGGCGGGCAGGTTGGCACAGAAGGCTGCCCGGGCTGCAGTGGGCTCCCTGGACAGGGAGTGGTAGAGAGGAAAGTGCAGGGCTGGAGCAGAGCCACTGGGCTGGGGCTCCAGGCAGAGGGGTGCAGGGTCCAGGGCCGTCTGGGTTCAAAGCCTCACTCTGTACCAAGTGGCCGGGGTGACCCCAGTAGGTTACTTCGTTCCATTTTCTTGGTGGCTAAAGTGGGATAAAACTCACTGCGGCTCAGGATTTGTGAACCCAGCCACCCTGCTCAGTAAGCCTGTCCTGGTGAGTGCATGGCACATGCCAGGAGTAAGAGATTACCTAGGGAGCCAGATCTCAGGGTCCTTCCCCGAAGGGGGTCAGTGCGGACATGTGGTGATGTGTGCTGGGAAAGAGGGCCCAGTGCTTTTGCTGGCTGAGCCCAGCAGTGTCCTCAGAATCCTTCCTAACACACCCAATGCAACAAAAGGGCAGAGCTAGTGTGTGCGGTGATGCCCATGTCCCATTCCCACCAGGGGGAGGGCAGGCAGGTTTGGTTGGGAGAGCTTAGACGGAGACCCAGTGGCAGAAGGAGCTGGGTTCAGTGCTGGCAGCTAGCCACCAATGAGCACTGCAGTCATAAATGTGGGGACAGACAGGAGGACAAATCCACACGGCTGGGGTGCAGGAAGATAGAAGGGCTATGATGGTTTAGAGACCAGCTGCCTAGAGATGAGCCCCTTTTGCTTTTACAGAGCAAAGGGGAAACCTGTGGGAACGGATTCAGCTGGTGGTGAGACTGGATTTCATCACATGGTTTTGAGATGGTGGTGGGACATCCAGATGGAGAGGCACAGAGGCACCGGCTGGGCCCTGCTTGTGGGGGATGTGCAGGAGTCCCAGGTGAGATCATCTTGTCAGGGCCATATTCATGGGAAGATCATGCCTGACCCTTGGGTGCTGGGCTGGTTCACTGAGGTGGGGCCAGAGGCCATGTAGCAGAAAGAGTGGTAGGGGATACAGGGTGGGGAGCACGTGGTGGAAGCTCAGGCAATGGGGTGCTGGGGAGGGGCAGACAGAGCTGAGAGTCAGAGAGCAGGTGCCAGAGGGGCCAGGGTAGCAATACAGGCTGGGAGGGTGACCAAGAAAGAGTAGCTTCCTATAGAGCGAGGGAAGGAGGCCACCGGAGGCTCTCTGTGGGGAGCAGCATGAAAAGGACATTATCTTTTCTCCTGAGATCAGCTCCACGAGACAAAAGATGCAGTAGTTGGGATGTAGGCTGTGGGGTCAGGGATGCCTGGGTCCCATGCTTGCTTTTGTTAGTTACCAGCAAATGCCCCTGGGAAGTGCATTCCAGCACCTGTCTGGGCTGACTCGCTAGGCTTGCTCATCTGTAAACCGTGGTAATTATTACTACTCATCACCTGCCTCCCACAACTGTCATAAAGAGCGACAGGTGAGTTCAGCTGTACCCGGAGTGTGGAGAACAGGAGGGGTGAGGGCCGAGGGGGGATGTGGCTCACCCTCTGCAGGACACACCTGGCTGTCAGGTGCCCTGTGCTCGGCAGGGTGTACTAAGTCATCTCCCATCTCTATGTTCCTGTGACCAGCTAGGGTAGTAGACAACTCAGGCACGAATGCAGGACATATGCTTCCTTAAACTCATGCCTCAGACAGTTCTCAGGCAGGCACAGCCCTCCAAGCCCAGAAGTGCAAGACGGCAAGAAGCCAAGAGTCCTCAATCTTTGCTGGGGCTCCTGTTCCCAAAGGGAGTCTATGGAGTCGCCTGGGAGGAGGTGGCTCAGCCCCTCCCCACCAAGGCCAACTAAAGTCAGCATAGGGTGGTTCTGATGGAGGTTTACCCTAAGGGAAATCTGCTCCAGCTTTGGTGTTGGGAAAAAAATACTGGAGTGAAGGGAGCGCCAAATGCTAAGCTATGAAAATCACAGGTCGGCTCGAGCAAGGAGGGTGGCATCGTCGGCGTGAGCTTCTGACATGGATGGGGCCCCTGCTGCAGGAGGATATAGATGGCGGTCCCCATACCAGGTCACACTGGAGGCAGTAGCCCAGGATGATTTTCCTGACAGCCTCCCCAAGGGGCTTTTAGGGTGATCCGTTCTCCCCAGGTCACCTTGTTAATGCTGCCAGCTCTGCCATGGGCGGCACCTCACAGATGAGGAGGCTGAGGCTCAGGGACCACGTGGCTTTGCTGGCCACAGGTCCTATGGGTAGAGGGCAGGGCTGTTCCACCTCTGTCTCCTGGGCAGGATCCCAGGCACTGCACTGCAGCCACCCCTGGGCACCAGGGCACTCAGGCCTTCAAACCTGCACTGTCCCGCACAGGGCCACAAGCCGCATGTGCCTCCCCAGTAACTGAAATGCGGCCAATGCCACTTTGATTTAATATGATTTAATTTTAACTAATTTACATTTAATTAAAAACGGATTCCCCACTTCAGTTATTAGCACACTTTTAAGTATGTGTGGAGCAACTAGGGGCACACGACTCTACATTTTCAGCTGTAAATTTCATGAACTAGAAACACAGATCACGTATTTCAGACGAAAATTTAGCATTCCAAATTGAGACATGCTGGAAGTATAAAATGCACACAGATCTCAAAGACTTAGTATGCAAAAACCCAGTGGAAAATACCCCATTAAGATTTTCTACATTGATGGTGTATTAAGAGGATATTTGGGATACATTTGGTTAAATCAAATATATTCATAAAACGAATCCCACTTATTTCTTTTTACTTTGTGAAAAAAGGGGCTACTGCAAAAATTTTAAATTGTGTTTCTATGGGGCAGTATGGTTGGTTCTGATCCCGAGGTGTGGGGCCAGCGGTGATGGTCCACGCGAAGTCACCTGGATTACCCTGGCCAGGGCGCCTGCCTGGGGTCCCCAGCCTTCCTCTTTCTTTCCCCATTTCCAAGAAGCACGGGGTCCCAGAAGTGCTGAGGGCATCCCTGAGGGATCAGAGCGGAGCAGCGTGGAGGAGGGGAGGGGCAAGGGGAGGGGAGCCTGGAGGGGGGACTGAGAGGAGCCAAGGCTGGTGGTAGGCGAGGTGGCAATTGCTCCTCACAAATCGGTTGGCAGGCAGGCAGGCAGGCAGGCTGGGGAATTGGTGTCAGAGTGAGGAACAGGGTTTTGAAGTGCAATCACTTACGGGAGGGGAAATTAGCTAAACATCAAGCGCTTCTCTTCTCAATCTAGCACAAATCACCGCACCGAGGCAGGCGCCAAGGAGTACTGGGGTGGGAGCAACAGACAACCAGGCGAGGTACTGGCAGATGGGGCATGGAGGGCCCTGCCCGCCCACCTTGGGCCAGCTGGGTGGTTGGGGTGGTCTGAGATGACGCAGAGAATGAGGAGGTTTTACTGACTATGGCAACTCTGTAGTTAGTGCTGACTCCTGCCAGGAGCTAGGCAGTGGAGGAGGAAGAGCGCAAAGGCTCCCAAGCCTAGGGTAAACTGAGTCACCCAGAAAACTGTCTGGCATTGACTCGGACATCGAGCCACCCTGCATCTGTGGCACTGCCTCTAACAGAGTGACTGGGTTCCATGAGATTCTAGGTATTATGGGGAAGCATGAGGAGAAGCGCGCCCTTTGTGACTCAGTTTCTTTTTCCCATGGAAACAACAGCCTTAGCTGGTGTGTGGCTGGGGCTCAAGCTATGGACTCAGCTGAGAGCCTGGCTCAGGCCAACGGGAGAGTTATCCTGTGACTCTGTCAGTAGCCAGAATGGATTCTCTACCCTGTCATTCCGGGCAGGCTAGAACTTGGGAAGGGAAAGGACAGAATTGGGAATTTAAGAGTTTGGAGAGGGATCCCACTGGAGCTCGGAAAGCCCAGGAATGGGGCTGGCAGAGGCCAGGAACACCATGGGCAGACAGAGGCTGGGATCCAGGGCAGGTAACAGAAGGCGCCTGGTTGCCCGCACCCTCATCTTGCTGCAGGTGGGTACTTACCAGTGTGACCATAGATGATAAATGAGGCTGCTTTGGGAACACAGGAGTTGTACAGATGTGGAGGGATGGGAACATCTGGGTCCCTCAGCCTGTGTAGTGTTTGGCTGCTGCAGGAAATACTATCACTCCATGTGCTTGGATTTGGTCTCTGTGATTCCCAGCCTGCGCTGGCACCCCACCCACCCCATCCCCTTCTCTGTTCCTGGGATGGGGCCTTGAGGGAGCACCTAGCCTGGCAGAGGAGAGCCTGGCCTGGGATGACATTTCTGATTGCAGTCTCAGCTGGACAAACCTCTGCCAAAGATCTCCCAAGGAGTTTCCCTTCATGCCCTTCTTGCCAGGCTTTTCTCTCCCAGCCCCAGGGCATCTAGGGATAGGCAGACTGGCATATTTAGGTAGGAGATGGGGGACTGCCTGTGTTCCTGTTGGTGGGAACTGCCTGGCTCCAAGCAAAAACAGCGTTTTGCCAGCTGAGCAGAGGCAGTTAGCGTATTTTTTTTAAACGACCGTCTGATTTCCTGGGGTGCTTTCTCTGTCAGCACCTGAGCCTGGGACGCCTGTGATCCACACAGGCACACTCTCCTGCTCTGTTCCTGCCCTCCCTAGGCCTCAGTGGCCCCTCTAACAGCCAGGGCAAGAGTCCCCTGTCCTGCTGCAGGGACTCAGCCCGGCTTCCAGAGCTCAGCTCTGTCCTGCTTTCACCCTGGTACTCGTGCCAGAGCACAGCACCCAGCGCCACTCTTCCCCTCCCTCGGAGGGCTCCCTGCTGCCGCCCTCCCCAGCCCCCGCCCTCGCCCTCGCCCCTCCATTCCATCTTCCCAATGACCCTCTGGAGCACCATTCCCAAGATTTAATGACCCGCTCGGAGACGCCCGGGCCCTGTGCTTACTTACTCTCCACGGCGAGAGTGATGGGCTGGCTGGTCTTGTTATCTCCGTTCTTGTCATTAACAGCCTGCACATAGTAGCGGCCTGCATCAGGAGCCACTGTTGACAGGATGACAAGGGTGTTCTCCAGCGTGATGGCTCTGGGAAGAGGAAACAGATTCCTGGAGGGGCTTGGAGCCTCCTGGGAGCGGGAGCCAGGAGCTGAGGCTGCTGGCCTGATGGAGTCACCCCAGCCCAGCTGGAAAGAGGAGGGGTAGGGGTACCACTTGCTGTTCAACCCCCACCCACAGTGAATATGCAGAGGACCCCGACCATCTCTTGTTGCTGGGGTCAGCCCGAAATAGGGCAAACCGACATCCAGAGGCTGAGGCCATTCACATGAAACCTTCCTAGCCCCACCCCAAGGGTGGGCTTACGGCCTCCTCCCCAATCTCCATGGAATTCTGCGCTTTTCCCGTGACACAGCCTTGATGGCTTTGTGAGGCCATCTCTGCGCATGAGCATCTAGGCACTGAAGACAGGTTCATGGGACAAATGAGTGAAGCTGAGCAGTAGTGATGAACCAGGGAATGTGCAGGACCATTCCAGGATGGCTGCGGCAGCCCCAGGCATTCCTTTTTTAGGCTGACTCAAAAGCCACAGGTTGCTGGAAACAGCCATCTAGCATCCTGTCTCCCTCCAGTCTCCTCCCCTGGGACCAGTTTTCCCTTTCTTGAAGATACAGAACATGCAGGGCCAGCCAGGCTGGCTAAGAGGATAAAGGATGGGTGGCGGTGCTGTGGGGTTTGAGATGGGCCACTTGTCCCCAGGCCAGTGTCCTTTACTGGGATCCCATCATGTAGCCCCCCGGGGCGCCAAGTCCCCCAGACAGAGAAACTGGGGCCTCCTAAATGTGGAGGCCGTGGTGTGGGGAGCACTGCCCCCCCCCACGCTGCCTGCGCCTTTCGCCCATTCTCCTGATGACAACAAAACCATTCGCTTGCCAAGTCTATCTCCGGATCGTAATGCGATGTGCCCGAGACAGCTGTTAAACATCCTTAATGTTAGTTTAACAAGGACAAATCCAGTTGAATTCTTTTCAAATTTTCCCATTAGGTGAATGTTACAGAGTTTTAAGCAGGCTCTCAAATAAACATGCCTGCTAATGCCTCTCCAGCCCAGTTCTCTTATAGCCTGAGTACGCTGTACCCCCCTCCTAATTTGGGGGCTTTACCTACAAGGACCATCCCATGAGTGGAGCTCTGGGCAGGAGGCAGGGACCTCCCCCGCATGCACAGAAGCTAATGATGCCTAATTTTTTCCTCTTTTCCTGGAAAGCTTTTTACCCCCAGCTAATGAGATGGTAGGAAATAGGACCAGAGCCAGGCTAAAATATTTTAAAGGTGACAACACAGGATCAGAATGCTGACCATCTTTCCTCCTGTGAGCCTCCTGCAGGGAATTTTGTCCTTAGGGGGAGCTGAAGCCTCAGGGAGGGAGACTGGGCTGTGGGTTGCTGGGTGCAGGGTGGCTGGGCAGGCGCTGAGCTCTGGAACAGAACTAAGGTCCCAGCTGCTGGGGATATGTACCTCCTCAAGGCTGGGCCTGTTGCTTCACCTCTGCAGAGGTGGGAGCAAGTATTTGCTAGGATTTCCTCCAGGCCGAGGCCGAGGGGTGCTGGATCCTGTCACTATTTCTGTGTGTTTAGCATTTGGCCCAGGTGAGCACAGCAGCGCACTGGCTGGCCCCGTCCGTAGCTCTCACCTGGTCTAGTTTGGCTTCAGGATGGAAGAAATTGTGTGGCTAGCATTGTGCTGGTGCGCCAAAGATCCAGTATGCAGCCACACCCTTCGCCAGGCTACTGTGGGGTGGGTCTAAGAGAGGTGCCTGTAGGCCCACTCTCTTCACCCAGCCATCCTGAGCCCCCTTTGCTTTCCGGGAAAGGATCCCCCCTTTCAATTTCTTTTCTTCTTGACTAGGAAGGCTCCTCATAGCCCACCTTCTTTTCTAGCTATGTTTTTACATTATGATAATTTTTCTAGTTCAGTGGTTCTCAACCACGGATAACCTTGTCCCAATGTCAGGGGACACTGACAATGTCTACACTTTTGATTGCCATAGCCATGAAGGTGCTCCTCAAAGCTAGGGGCAGAAGCCAGGCATGCCGTTAAGCTAGAATCCCACAAGGCGCGGGTCAGCCCAATGGGGAGAATGGGAGGCCCTGGATGGCATGGCTGAGTTCTGTGGCTTCTTGTGGGTTGCATGCTCCTCCTAAGGGTTCATGCGTTGAAAATGTAACCTGTACTGTGAGGTAGTAAGAGTGTGGGGACTTGAGAGGTGATTAGGGTTAAACAAAGTCATCAGGGTGCAGCCCCGTGAATAAATCTTGGTGACTTGAAAAGAAAAGGGAGCCGCACAGACACACATACACATAGGCTCACCCAGTCTCTTGTTATGTGACATCCTGCACCACCCTGTCAGACAAGGCCAACACCAGGTGGGCCCCTTCACCTTGGACTTACAGAATCGTGGGCCAACGAGCCGCATCTCTTTACCTGGCCCGTGGTATTGTGTTCCTAGCCATGGAAAATGGACTGATCCATGGAGACAGCTTCCCTAGGAGGGGTGGACACTGTGCTGGCCAAGATGGTCAGCTACCCAGCTCGGTTCTAGCGTCCCCTCCTGGAAAGGACTGGAACTGCTGGATTCCGGCTTCCAGTCCTGTCCAGAGTGACATAGAGGAGGGGATGTGCATGCTCCAGACTTGACCCGCAGGGACTCTGCACTGTTCTTCTGTTGGTCCCTCCCCTCTGTCAGAGCAGCGTGACTGGAAAGGCCTGTTTTCATGACAGCAGAGCCCTAGCAGCCTGTGCCCGGAGCAACTGTGCAGAGGGAACAACCCTGTGCAGCTCCTACCTAAGGCAGGATGTTCCATGTTTCAGATATTACTTTCTGTGTGCAGTCACTGGGGCCTGGGGTCTGCCTGGTACTACAGCCAGCCTTGCCCTTCCCAGTGCCTGCAGGGGCAGCAGCTGGGCCTGGACTCCACAGGGCATGGATTTGAGCCTTGAGCACGGAGTGGAACAGAAGGCCCAGAGGCCTTTTCCTCACGTCCCTGACTCCAGCTGGAAGGAGGTGAAGAAGTCCACTTTCACACACATGCACATTTCCTGATCATTTCAGGTCAGTCTGTTCTCCATGGCTAGGAACACGATACAGAAGTCCTTGGGCTTGCCGCCATCTGCATGATGACTGTGCTCTTGATGCACAGGCAAGTCCACTGCCAGCATGCACACCACTGCTTGTGGCCCTTGGGAAGGCATCTAGGCTGCCGTACCCAGATGTACGCACACTGAGGGAAGCTGGGGGAGGACTCTGGGGTGGGAGCAGGGACAGCTGTGCTCAATTCTTGGGGGAGGCTGAGTTATCTTTTTTGGCTATACCCCTGGCTCCATGTCTCTAGGCCTTTTCTGGTTCCTCTGATGGGCCCAACCCTTGCTCATCCGCCACCAACTGGTCCTCCTCCGCTTTCTCCCTTTTCTCTGCTCAGTGCGAGCCCAACCCATCATGCAATTAGAGATAAAATAAGTCATCCTAGAATGTGCCCAAAGCCCCAGCTAGCATGTCTGTTGTTAGGAATCTTGTTTCTTTTCCAATAGTGAGCTCTGGGTCTCATGAGGTGGCACTAATCCCTGTCCTTCCTGGTGATGGCAACAGCCCTCTGCAGGTAGCAGCGCCTTCTCTGGCTTGCAGCCTCTCTGCCTGATAGCATTCATCAGGTACAGAGCTGGGACAGGCAGCCCCTTGGGAACCTGCCTCCAGGCTTCCTTTCTGCTCATGATGAGTATTAATCTATGATAATCACCAAGGGAAAGTGCCCCGGTGTTCTAGAATGCACTTGGTAGAGTGGGTGAGGGATAGGCGTGGGTGATCAGGAAATGTGCATGTGTGTGAGCAGGCCAGGGTGGTTCTGTCCTGAATGAGAGAGGCCAGGGACAGAGAGAGTAAAGACAGAGGCCAGAGAGGAGGAGGTGCCAGCAAAAAGATAACACTGTGTTGCAAAGGATTCTGAGACCCTACCCAGACTCATAGAAAAGAGCATCATGATCAATTAGCAATGTCTACCCTGGCTTCACAGGGGGATTTTGACCCTTCCCCTACTACGTTTGTAGTGTTCAGGACAGCCATTACCTACTGACTGGTTTACAGGGTGCCATCACCGATACACGTGGGCAACCTCAGAAAGGGAGTTAGGATGGGATGGGACTCACCTAACCAGCCCCTGTGTGGCACAGCATTCTTCTATGGCACAATCCCAACCTCCACGCTGCTGGCTTTACTGAACATTAGTGAGGCAAGGGGACTCACAATGTGAGTCCGCTTTTAACCCGCGGCACTGCTCCATCCTTTTCCTCACTCTGAATCACCCTATCTGCCATGTGCCTGTGGTTTTCTCCCTGTTTCACATGGCATAGGGGATGGATACAGAGCACCTCTTGATTCTGAGTTCTGCCATGTCCTTGCTTTGGCCAGTGGGATGTTAGCAAGCCCTCAGAATTTAGGATTCTGTTTCTCCTCCTGCTCCTCTATAATTGCCCAAGAACATGTAAGGGCAAGCCAGCAGGAGGATGAGACACACAGAGGAGAGCCAAGTCACCTGTCATTTAGTGTGAGGCCTTCCACCTAACCCCAGAAAAGTGAGCCCAGCCAAGACCAGAAGAAGCACCCAGGCAAGCCCAGTCTCAATTGTCAACTTGCAGACTACTAAGAAAGATATAGCAAGTCCTTATTGTTTTAGCAGCATTTGGTATGTTTTGTTATGCAGCACTATTGAGGCTATAGGTGACTGATACATAATAGGTTCTCAACACTGGCTACACATTCTGATGACCAAATTATGCCCCATTTCAATTAAGTCAGGATGCCTTAAGGTGGAATCCAAGGATCAGTAGGTTCTAAAGCTCCCAAGTGAGTTCCACAGGTAGTCAGGCTGAGAATCTCTATGCCAGCACTAGCTCTCCAAATCAGAGTCCCTTCTTCAAGTCTGTGTGCCTGTTCATACTTGGTTTTCACAGAAGGCAAGAATTACAGACCCTGACTCTACAGTCAGCAGGGTTGGAGTCAACTTTGTGAGATCTGGCCAAGTAGTTCAACTTCGGGAGCTTCACTGCATTGTCTGTACAGTGAGGATAAAGCCAGCCAATTCCTGGGGCGGTTGTGAGGGTCATGCATTCAGCAACTGGTCTTGGAGCAGATGTTCTGGAATGGGAAAGAGAAGGAGACTGAGAGAGCCTCCTTCCTCATGGAGGGCAGTTTCTCAGAGAAGGGGAGATGGACCTGTGCTCAGCATGCTCCTGAGACCATAGCAGTCACTCAATAAACAAGTCACTATCATCACTATGACCGTGTTATGCTATTGCACTTCTGTCATGGGACCTAATACTCTCCAAAGGTGAGAATCATGCACATCTTCCCAGACTCCCTACAGAACAGGATGGGCTCAGCCTACTCTAAAAGGTAGCCCAGCAGGTCAAGAGGAATTCTTTCTGGGGGCAGGGGGGAGCTGGGGCCACAGAAAGAAAAGTCCAGAACTGGCTTCTGATCCTGAGCAGCACCAGGGGGCTGAGGCAGATCTTCTAGAGGGATGCTGTGCTCCTTGTGGCAGGGAGCTGTGTTGGCTCTGTCACTCCTACCCACAAGCAAGGTCACCAGGGTCAAGGCAGGGGACACACAGAGGGGTCCTTGTGCAAATGGAAAGCACTGTGTGTCTTTGTGCCAGGCCTCCCCTGACCACGCCCATTCCTCATAGCCAAAACACACACCGCCCTTGCACCCCAGTGCACACCTACCGCACCCACTCAACTGTAATGCAGATGCCCCATCTCTATCACCCTGGCACTGCTGCTTATATCCTGGGCTGTGTGTGCGTGCGTGTGTGCAGGCATATGTGTGTGCGTGTGTGTGTGCGTGTGCGTGTGTTTTAAGTCCTCCTAGAGAATTTTTATTCTCCAGCTCAGGATGGAGGCAATGCCCTGGGATTCCCAGAAGATCCCAAGTCCTCACAGACAGGTTCCAAGAAAGTCCCTTGTAAACTAAACTTCTGTCCCCGCCCAGGAGGTCCCGAGGCTGGCCCTGTCCCAGACAGAGGCTTCTGGAGAAGCGCTCTCTTCAGCATCTGGGGAACTTGATCTGGCCCTGCCCTCCTCTCCCAGGCCCAGCCTCCCGCATTGTCCCCTCAGGGCAGGGCCTCACAAGCGGCTGCTGGGTGGGATCTTGCGACCGTCACGGAACCAGGTCACCTGCGGCCGGGGAAAGCTGGCAATGCGTGGGGCGTGGATGACGGCAGCTTCTCCATGCGAAACGCTCTGGTGCTTCTCGCCCTCCTCGAAGCTCCCCATGTCTGCAGTGTGAGAAGGTAAACAGGGGTCAGCGGCTGAGGCCAGCCTCAGGACCTGCTGGGTTCCTGGGGACAGTGTCTGCAGCAGCAGGATGACATGAAGCAGATAAGATGGCACAGGAAGAGGACGCTACATGACCAGAGCACCTTACACCATCCCACCTCCGCATTTAACCCACCACTGAGACATACACTGCTTCAAGAGCTTGGGTTTTACATCCATTTATATCCACAGGTACCCATATATCCTTGAACCAATTGATTTGTCCAGCCGCCACAAGAGACTGATCATTATTTCACACCTTTTATAACCAAAAAAACACTAAAATGGCTCAGCTTAATTAACTTGTCCAAGGTCATGTAGCTAGGAAGGAACTCAGACATGGAACTCTGGCCCTGGGCTGCCAGTTCTCCTCTGCCCTGCAGTATTGTTTTTGCCACAGTAGGGGCTTAGGTGTGAGGCTGGTCTTGGGGCCAGACTTCTGTGCCCTTGGGGGGCACACTGGAGCACCAGGGTCTTGGATGCTTATAAAGGGCTGTGCTGTGAAGAGGAGTTCCCTCTGGTGCCCGGGGGTGCACGTGTGCGGCTGCACGTATGTGCAAACATAAACACCATATTGCTCTTTTCAAAGCATGTCTACCTCCTTGGCAGAAAAGGGGAGAGCATTTATCCTGGCTCTGATGTTCTGTCAACCAAGAGAGAAGCAAAGAGCAGAGGAGACACACAGGAGGCCCTTCTGGCTCCCTGACTGTTTGCTGGGCAGGGGCTGGGGTGGAGGGACTGATTCTCACAATAGCAGCCTGGGCAGGGGTCTTTGGAAAGGGGCATTGAGATTCTACCACACTCTTGAAAATCAGTGTGCAGCCTTGTTAATGCAAGTAGGGTTTGTGAGCCCACAGCACCATCTGGGTGCCCAGTGGACAGGTAGAGTCTCAGCCCACCCAGGCCACTGGGCCAGAACCAGCAATCCGGCAGGATGCCCTCGAAGTGTGTCCAGGTTCATCTGTGATTTGCACTGTGCACCCCAGACAGGCTCTGTGTCAGGAACCTGAAGAGTTTAGACAGTGCTGCTGGGAGTTCCACCCCCAAAACTTCTGATTTCATCGGTACAGGGTGTGGGGAAGGGAATCCCAGCACCCTGCACCAGTCTACCACCCTGCCCTCTAACCCAAGGATGGCGAACCTGCCAGTGCTTTCAGTGATAATAAACAGGATGCTGCAGCACACATGACATAGGTTCGCCACCACTACTCTAACCTATGACGTGTTCAGCCGCACTCCCCAGAGCCATGGGCCTATGTGCCATAAAGGGTACAGACCACAGACTTCCTGGTCTTAGTTTCCTCGTCACCTCTTTTTAACCAGGCGTCCCATATCCTAAGCCACCTGGACTTCTACCATGACAGTTATTGTTTCCCAACTCCCTAACACCGTGGTCTCTTCTTCCTCTCCTCTCCTTAGAGTTCCCAGCCTAGCTGCCCCTTCCAGAACCCTTAGTTTTCCCAAAGGAAGAATCAGTGGGGTGTGTGGGACCGAGGCATTAGTGTTTTTAAAACCGCTCAGAAGTTCCAGGCAAGGTCAAGCACACTGTCTTAGCTGAAGTCAGCCCTGGGCTCTTCCATGTGGCTCATCTCAGAGTCACCCTGGGGCTAAGCTCACCCTCTAGTGTGCCCCCTTCCTCCTCCCTAGGCCATGGACAGCCATGCTACAACGCACCTAGGTCTCTGTTCTTTGCCTTGCTCATTCCACTGCTTACCCAAGTTGGAGACCACTGGCCTGTACTCTTGTTTCCTCAAGCCCTGGACTTGGTTCTCTTTGGGACCACACTCTTCCCTTGGTCTTGACTGTGACCTCTCTGTACACGACTCTCATGTCTCCTCTCCAGCTCTCCTGTGAGGTCCAAGATGCAATTTCTAACAGTTTGTTGGGTGTTTCTGTCAGGAGGGCCCCTCAGTACCTCGCTGACAAGTCCTCCTTCTTGCACCACTGCCACCAACCTGCCCCAGTCAGCTGAGCTCAACCCCTTGAAGTCTTTGGGGGTGCTTCCCTCCCTGGTCTTCACAAAGTCCTCAACTCCTCCTCTAGGCTGTCACTCTTGTGAAACAAGACCCCAGGCTCCCATAGGCCTGCCAATAAGCTAATCCCATTGCCTCCAGCCTCTGACTCCTAGCATGGTCTCCCGTCCCTCCTACACAAGGTTCCTGATTAACTTTCTGACCACACGGCTGGCCTGCTTAGAGACTTAAGCATCTCTTCATTGACCCAGGAAAGTCTAGATCCCCTTGCTTGGTTTCAGGGTCCCTCCTAGTTGGACCTCAACCAGCTCTTCATGCCTTAGGGCCCACAAATGTGTCCTGCCACCATGAATTATATACAATGTACTTCCCACCTCAGGGCCTCTATTTTTGCTGAGCACCCATGTGAAATGCCACCAGAATAGGCCATGAGTCACCAACATGCCATAGTTCTACAGCAACCTGGGTAACATAGCCAAAATAGTGTTTCCAAGGATAAAAAGTCCTGCTGGCATTCTTGTTCTAAATTTGGTAGGCAGTATGTTTGTGTGGCTTAGGTAACTTTGAGACTGGAATTCAAATCCTTGTTCTGATACTTATAAGCTATGACACTGGGCCAAACTTTTGACTTTGTCCAACTTTAATTTCCTCTTCTGTAAAATTAAAACATTAAAAAAGGAGTACTTTCTTAATGGGTTAAAGTGAGGAGCACATGTGTGTGTAAGGCTGGATCTTTCTAAAGATGAATGCATCAATATTTATCCCCCTCTCTAAATGTCTTTCAAATGTGTCTGATACTCTTCCCACTAGGAGGGGTGGCCTGTGCATCTTCCTCTTGGGTCTTGGGACCTTGTGACTCTTCCCTCTATAGAACATGCTGGAAGTGATGCTGTGTGACTTTCAAGGTTAAGTCATAAAAAAAATGCAGCTTCAACTTGGCTTTCACTTGCCAAACACTGGTCCTTGGCATCAAGCCACTGGCCTGCAGCAGCTCAGCTGAGCCCAAGTAGATACAGAAACAGACCACATGGTGGGGAACAGAAGCCAGCGTGACTGCCAGCATCAGCACCAGACACTTGAACAGACAGGTGAGGCTTCAGGTGACTTCAGCCTGCAGCCTGCATGTCTCAGCTGAGACTTCAGTCATCACAGAACAGAGACAAGCTGTCCCTGCTGTGCCCTGTTCAGATTCCAGAGTCACAGAATCCGTGAGCATAACTAATGACTGCTGTACACCACTGCATCCTGGGGTGATTTGTTACCCAGCATAGGAACTGGAAGAGTATATAAAAGTGGTGAAAATTATATCTAATACTTTTAGTATTAAAATATGGGAATCCCATACATTTTTCATGGTTTAGTTTAAATATCACCTCATCAATAAAGATTACTCCAAACCATCAAAATAGAATTAAAAAACAGATTTGTTGAGCACTTAACCCATGCCAGGTTTCTTTCTGGGTCTATTTTCCATGCATTATCTCATTTAATCCTCCCAATAACACGACAAGCTCAATTTTAATAAATATATGTTTTTAGTGGTTTATTAATTTCTATTACTTGGCTCTGTCTATAAAACTTACATCAATAAATCACATTGATTTCAGTTCTTACAATAATTTTATCTGTTTAAGAAACTTTTCACAGAACTCAGAAGATGTATTTAAACAATTTAGAGCAATTTTGTGGTAATAGTGTTTCTCTCTACTCTGTTTTTATTAGCTCCATTTGGTCGATGAGGAGATGAAGGTTCATGGAGACAGAGTGGCTTGTCCAGCGTGAGACACGAGGGCTGGGCCTGGCTCGGCCTCCCTTTGCACACCCTCCCTCTCCTTCCTGGCTCCCAGCCCACACTGAAACTCCCCATGAACTTTCCTTATCTCCCATTAGACCACAAGCTCGGCGAGGCAGTTCTATTTCAGTGCATTCATAAGTAAATCTCTACCAGACACCAGGCTTGTCCTCTGCACACAGCGGGATCTGTCCGACTTCACCCAGTGCCATTGCTCAACAGCTCCTTGCAGAGCATTATTACGGCTGAGGTGGGACCTGTGGTTGGCACTGAAGAAAGACCTTGTCTCTGCTCTTGTGGAGCATAAAGTCTGGGCAGGGAGATGGTATACTTAAGCAAATGAGCAGTGACACCTGTGACAGCTAGGAACAGGAACAGGTTTCTTCCCTGAGAGGCAGCAGCAAAGAAAAGGTACTTCAGGCTGGGGTGGGTGAGGTGAAGACATAAATACAGAGGCATTCGGCAAGCATGTGTACAGGTGTACAGGGGTCCAGTTTGGGTCCAGAGGAAATGAGCACATGGAGCCCGGGAGGTGGGGGAAAGCAGTGGTGTGAGGAAATGAAAGCTTGGTAGGGCAGGGAATGGGCTCGCTCAGTGCACAGACAGATGCTGGATGCAGGGTTCCATGGGTGGAGGGTTGTTTGTTCAGGACAGATGGCTGTGTGCGTTATCTTATTTAATCCTCTCAATAACATGACAAGTCAAATTTTAATAAATGTTGGCTGATGGAGGGATGGGCAATTGGGTGAGTAGAAGAATGAGTGAATGAATGGCTGGGAGTGATAACCCTCCATATTTGTGTGGTGGGTTAAGTGGTATGAGTGGAGGGATGGGTGTATTTATGTATGTTTTATATATGGGGAGATTGATGGTTGCATACATGTATATATATGTATGGTTGTATGATTGTATGTGTGGTGAATGAGTGTTCATGCAGTGGAATGGATGGTTTTATATATGTATGTATACGCATGTATGTATATGTGTATAGCGAAATGGACAGTTATAGTGGGGTGGATGGTTTGATGTATGTATATATGTATGAGCACACATATGTATATGTATATAGTGAGATGGACACTTGTAGAGGAGTGGATGGTTTTATGTATGTATGTGTATGTATGCATGTATGTATGTGCATGTATGTATGTGTGTATAGCGAGATGGACAGTTGTAGCATGTTGTAGCATGGTGGATGGTTTTATGTATGTATGTATGTGTATGTATGTGTGTGTATGTATGTGTGTACATGTGTATAGCGAGATGGACAGTTGTAGCATGTTGTAGCATGGTGGATGGTTTTATGTATATATGTATGTATGTGTATGTATATGTGTGTATGTATGTATGTACATGTGTATAGCGAGATGAACAGTTACAGCGAGGTGTTTGGTTGTACACATGCATGTATACAAAGGAATGGACGGAGGAAGGTGCTCAGTTGGCCCTGGTTCAAGTCCTGCAGGGATCCCTCCCCAGCATTCCGTAGCCTCCCCACCTCGCTATGGCTCCCAGGCCCAAGTGTCCTCCCGTTCTCTCCATCCACTTTGCCACATGGGCCTCCTGGGTCACTCAGGGAGCCCTTGCTTGAGTAGGTGAGCATGTGTGACTGTACCTCACACAGGCACAGGCGTGCCCCACACACATTCAGGGACAACTGCAGGGAGGGGCTGCTAACAGGGAGTTGGTGCAGCCAATCTGTGCAGGGTGACAGACTAGAGGAAGGCTGGGGACAAAGGTGGGGCCCAGGGCTTTGGGGGCCTCTTCCCACTCAGGCAGGAACAGACAAGGCTTCCTCCCCAAAGTGCTGTATGTTCACCTCCCTGCCACAGTGGCAAATGAACACACACGTCTGCAGGGTCAAGCTAACCTCACTAACAAGTTTCCCCAAGAGCAGGAAGTGTGGTTCTGGGGCCCCGCTGGATGTGGCCTAGAACTTACTTTTTGTGATAGTTAAAAGGTTCTGTAAATTATGTATTCCACTTCAGAATGTGGTCACTGCTTTTCTTTATTTTAAAATCATTTTAAACTTATGAATTACATCATGCATACAAAAGAGTGTATACGAATCCATGGGTAGTTTAAAAAAAAGAAGAATAAAATAATATTATGTGTATAGTGAGATGGAGTTATAGTGGGGTGGACGGTTTTATGTATGCATACATGTGTGTATGTGCATGTACCAACCACCCAGCTTAAAAGCCAGATCATGGCCAACATGCTGTCCCCTTCCCAGGGCTCCTCCCCTTCCCCATCCTCACAGGGCTAACTTCTCTCTTGAACGCGGTGGCGATGATGGCCAAGCTTTCTTCTCCATCTTGCTACGTTCAGGTGCCTCCTGAAACAATTTGTGGCTAATTTCGCTGCTATAAGCCCTTACCCCTGAGGTTATTTTATAGGTAGCCTTCTGCGATATGCTTTTTGGGGGAACATGACTTTGTGGCACTCTAGCCAGGCCCTTGCCTTTAATTTAGTCATGTTCATGGCTGCATGGCATTCCATGGGTCACAATGACAAAATGCTGTGCCCGTATGGTCTGATCTACATGCTTTGCTCTCCTGCTAAAAATGGGAATGGCTTCTTGGGGCCCTCTGGCACATAGGCTGCAAGGGTCTCTAGGGGCTGTACTCCATAATAGAGCAGCGGTATGTGTACGTTACTTTTACTCATAATGCAAAGTTGTTCAAATTTCATCAGTTTGCCAACTTATCCTCTGGCCAGCTAGCAGTGATGTGGGTTTCCACCCATATGGGGTCTGGCTGGACTCTCAGGTTTTGCCAGTTTGGTAGGCCTGGAGTAGCATTTCATTGTGGTTTTATGTGTTTGTCATGAAAACCTGTCTTCCTCCAACCAGATCTCATCACGCCTCTGCCCCCAAGACTTTCACCTCGTTCTGACCACGGCTTGGGGTGCCCATCTCTGTAGCTCACCTCTGCTACTCTCTGCTTCCTCATTCCACTCTAGCCACCCCAGCCCAGAACCCTAGGACCCCTCAGGCCCTTGCACTTGCTGTTCTCTGCCCAGGAATGATCTTCCCTTCTTCCTCTGAGACTCTGCTTATTGTCCTCTCCCCGGGGTAGTCGCCCTCCAAACAGTATCAGTTGAGAGCCCTGCACCCACCCTCTATCTCGCTTACTTGCCTTTGGTTTTCCTCTATTTCCCTCCAAGAGCATCATATGATGTACTCTATGTTCACCTTTTAGCTCTCGTCTCCTCACTACTTTCACTTGAGGACAGGACAGGTGTCCTGGTTTTATCCTCCACTGTGTCTTCACTGCCTAGCACAGTGCTAGGCTTACTTTGGGGCACCACGCAGCGATGACAGTTGTTACAGGATGATTGAAGTAGTCAGGTAGAGTGGATGACCAGACAGATGCCATGATGGCACCCTGAGCAGCTGCATGCCCCTGATGGCTTGCACCAGTACTCAAGCCTCAGAGGGGCAAGCATGAAAAGCAGCCCATGGAGGTGTTTTCCACATGGCCCCATTCCCCAGGATGGCAGCTGATCCCACAGGTCCTTCCCACTGGAGGTGAGGGGCTGCCAAGCTGCTGCTTAGCAGAGGAAGGTGGCCGGGCTTTTAGGGCACGCAGGGCCCTCGCCCTGGTGTGAGGCTGAGTCTAGCTCTGGGTGGGCACTTCCAGGTCAGAGTCATGCTCATGAGGATGGACAGGGGCTGGGGGCATCGCTCAGGTGAGAACACAAAGGTTCCCACAGAACCTGGGTATGGCAAACTGCAGGCTCAGGGGAGTCTGTGGATGCTAGGGAGCTCTCCCAACCCTCTTGACCGTTCACCACACTCGCTGAATGTCAGAAATTTATGGTGACTTTAAAAATACAAAGAAGAGGCTCTGTGTGGGGACAGGAAGGGTGCTGGGGGCAGAGATGTTTTATTGACTTGCTTTTAATTGCTGTAATTAAAAACATGTAAAGAATCTTTCTGTAACGACTTTGCCATTATCATTAGTTCTTAGCACAGCTGCCTTATTAATTTCTCATTAGAATCCAATTCGTAGACCCTCTTTGGGAAGGGCTTGAGAGCCAGGGTGGAGCCTGCCTAGATCCATGATCCCTGGAAAGAGGTGCCTAGGGCAGTAGCCGCCAGAGAACTGGCTGCTTGCAGAAGAGGGACAAAACCTTTTCATGGAAAGAGGAAAGAGCCAGAGAGGGGAGGCTCTGAAAGGAGCTCTGCCCTATCCACACCCATGAAAGCAGAGGGACAGGCAGACAGAGGCAGAAGCCTGGGTGAGCTGCAGGACCAGGATCAAGTTGGGTGAGTGAGGAGCCCACCCACAGGTCATGCAAGCTCAGGTTGAAGACTGAAAAGAGGGCTCCTAGATTGTGTACCTTGCGCTCTATCTGCCTCCCCTCATCCCAGCCCTGCAGAGCAGTGGGGAGGCAGGAAATGGCCCTACTTGCGTAGATTGAACCGAAGGCTGTCAATGTTTATTCCAGGTTGCCTTTCCTGGCTGACATCTTGGAGGGACAGAAGTGTGCTCTCCCCTGGTGTCATCCAGGATAGGAACCATTTGCAATAGTTTGTGGGCATTGATTCATTAATTCTTGCAATCACCCAGCCAACTAGGGGCTTTTCATACATGAGGACATGAAGTTATGGAGAAGTTAGGAACTTGCCTAAGGTCACACATCTTGCAAAATGTGAGCTGGCATTTGACTGGGGCTCAAGGATAGGTTTATGCCTGTACCTATGGAAAATGTCAGATCAGTTGGTCCTTAGTGAAGGTCTTCTGCCCTCCACAGGTGCATCTGGTGTGGCCACACCCATCCTGCAGCTCTAAGGCAGAAGGATTCCTGTGGGTCCGAGGCAGGGACCATGTAGCTGTCTGGTCTGGTTTCCAGGGAGGACCACTCACCCTGTGTCCCCATGCTGGGTTTCTGACTGTGTGAGTAGAAGTGTGTATATGCTGACAGTTAGGGTCTCGGGCTTTTGAATCCCCATCATGCCCAAAGACCTCCCTTTCTTCCCCTTTCTCATCAGCATAGCCAACCCAAGAGACAGTGTCATCGCATCTCAGGGACCCTCAATGCTGGAAAGTTCCTATTGTCTCCATGAGCCTTGGGCTTGGAGCAGATGCCCCACCCAGCACCTGCCACAGCCTGGACTCAGCGGTGTCCTGTATGGCATTCCCAATTGCACACAGAAACACACATACACATGTGCACACCCCCTATCTCCCATATCATTCTCTCCTGTACACAGGTAAGGAGCAGACCCACCCAGACTGTGCATCCACACACACAATTGGGAACACATACTACAAGTATGTGGATATATGCATATGCACACATTTGTGCATACACAGATACATGTGATGCATGGGTACACATTTGCACACACGTGTTTTCTCAAATGCATAGGTGAATGGAAAGGCAGACTGACTTAGATACACACTCAAGCACATGTGCATACATACCCATGTATGCACACTTGCATATGTACTGATTCTCCTTGCACACATCAAGAGGCAGAATGACCCTCACAAGCATGTTTGCATACACTATGCTAACACACTCACACACAGTCTCTGCAAAGGTCCAGCCACACCTTGTGCTGCACACTGAACCCTCAGATGGGCTAAATGAAACTCCATGGGCACCCTCAGATACTGACAGCTGGCCACAGCCCAGTGCTGGGAGTCCAGGTTTGCTGCTGTGGCATGAGTTGGGCTTGAGCTGGATTGTCTTTGATTTATGGGACAAGCATCCTTTGCTTTGATTAAGCCTGTTTTCTATAATTATTATAAACACTCTCCCTCACATGAGATTTGTTCTTAGATCTCTCTGCACTGCTTCTGAGAAGCATGTTTGACCTGCCTTAGCTCAGAGTCTGCCCCATGGGCTCTGATGAGGGAGTGTCTTTTTTTGGCTTCACTAAGGATTCTCACATCCCTACACCCTAAAATATGAACTTAGACCTGCCCCACTAATGGATTCAGAAAGCAACAGCCTATAATGTGTCCCTTTTCCAGCAGACAGAAATAATTGAGGAAGGGACAGGTCCGAGTGGGGGATGCTGAGTCACAGGGCAGGGCCCTAGTTTCTGGGGTTCTTTCAATGCCACCTTCCCTTCTGTAGCTGAGGCAGCCTTCCTAGAGACTGATGGTACTAGGGAGAAGGCGGTTACCCCCAGAGGCTGGAGAGGGCCTGCCACCTTACCCTCTGCCCACTCAACCCATCTGGGAGTCCTGACTCATCATTTCCCTCTCCTTCTCTGAGTGTTGGTTTCTCTACTTGAGACTCCACCTAGAACACCCTGGAGATCACTAGGGCCCCAAGCTGCTCCAGGGCTGAGTGAGCCAGAAGACAGAAAAGTCAAGGTCATGGGAACTCTGGGAAATCTGCCAGCAAGAGTTTAGTAGCTGGTAAGGTTCAAGTTGGCCATTCTAAAGAGACCTCCCCATATATGGAGTAGTCTTGCAGGAAGCCTTAAAAGTCAGCGGCAAAGCCCACTTTTAAGAAACCAGTGGGCTGTTCCTATTTAAAGAGCACAGAAGAGGTCACCCTTTTCTGGAACCAAGAGGACCAGAGAGCTCTTGACTAGACCCACACAGGGTCACAGAGCCAGCAGATACATAAGCCACTGACCAGCTGTATGACCTTTCAGAGCTCCCATCCTGTCTCTGGGCATTGGTTCAACCAAGATTGAGATGCAAAGACCTGCCTGGATAGGTGGAAAGGGCCACTACTGGCCCGAGGCAGTGGATTTGGCTTTGCCCAGGGTATGGCATGTGGGCACGGGCCCCGTAGATTTTCTCCTGGCCCCAGGTCCCTGTCATACTCACAGGCCACCTGGACCTCGGTCTGCCGCTGCAGCAGGGCCCCCATCCGGTTCCGTACAACACAGCGGTAGAAGCCAGCATGGGTGCGGTCCAGGCTGGTGATCATGTACCTAGGAGACAGACAAGACAGCCAGTGAGCAAGGCAGGCAGAGGCAGGGTGCAGAGATCAGAGGGGTCAAATTCACAGGGTCACCTTACTTGTAATTAAGAGCACCAGGGAGTGCTTGACCCCTGGGGTCTGTCATGGGATCACAGAAAAGTCCTTATTAATAATGGGTCCTTCCTACAGACCTCTGGGTTTGCATGGCCTGCACTTCCCCAAGGAGCTATGCCTGAGTCTTTGATCCTGCCGTGGCCAGGTTGCCTAGACCTGCGCTGTCTCTCTTGGAGTCTGCTGATCTTCCCTGCCTGACTCTTGGAGGGTGGTGTCTGCCCCTGCCTGTGACGCATATGACCGAGTGGTGGGGGCATCTGGATATGGGCCGGGCCCAGGATGGGTGACAGAGGCAGGGAAATTTACACATTTCCCCAAATGCTCTGTGTCGCCCCTTCCTTAACATCACAGGCAGCTCCACCACAGCTCAGGGGAGGGAAGGCAGAGTCTTTTGTGACAGGCCACATTCTGCCTGCCTGATTCTGAGCCAGCCCCTTTAGCAGCTGGCTCCTGGGACACTTGTTACCTGGAGAGCTAGAGTCTAGACAGGAAGAAGGCAGCTGAAGAACAGGTGTATGGCATGCTTACCTGGCTGAGATGGTTCGTGAGAGGGTTTTCTGACAGTGAGACATAGGGGGCTGGGGCCAGCCAGTACAGAGGGGATTGGGGACCAGGTCTTAGTTGTCCCTATTGGATATCATGGACCAGTAACACTTAAAAAAGTGATGATAATTTTTCTCATTCCTGGGCAAAGTCTAGGAAGATCCTCAGAAGGATAAGGATTTGGGGTTAAGATGTCTTTCCTCAGTCCTTGGGTGTCCTCGGGTTTGCCCATCTGCTTTGGTCGACAAGCTCATTGTCACTTGTCCCTAGGGCACATCGAACCTGGGATTCCCAGAGTGGCTAGTTTTATTTTACACGAGTCCTGGCCATGTCTATCAGCATCACCTCGATCACCACGGTCATCATCGCTTTCCCAGTGTTGACACACTGCCACCCTCATCCACACATCCTCTCTGCTTTGGACTCTGTATTAAGTATTTTTCATACATTTCTTCATTTCACACAGCAGTTCCTAGACTATTGGATATCATGGACCAGTAACACTTAAAAAAATGGGGATCGTCATAAGACTGTCAACTTTTTACTTTGCCAAGATCATTAAAACCAGCGAACCAAACAGCAAAACAGAATCAAGCAACACACACTTAAAAAAAAAATAAAAGGAATAATATTAAAAAGTGCCAGGGAGAGAAAAATAAATAGGTATGGTCAGCATTTTATGTAAAAAGGACATTTCTGAGATGACAAAAAAGAAACCTAATTTCAGCAGAGAGGCAATTTTAACAAAGTTCTAAACTTCAGTTTTATGCAAAGCCCACTACATTAGCCTGACATTTTTTACTGTACATGCACAGTTGCCAGCTGTCACAGGTCGGCATTTGACGGCTTTTGACTTAATCCTCACACTAACACCATGGAGCAGAAGGCACCCCATTTCAGAGGAGAAGATATTGAGGTTCTTCAGTACGTTGGCACTGACTGCAGTTTCACATGCAACAAGAAGCTGGGCCAGAGGCCCGCTGAGCCTGACTCCAAGCCTGGACGTGAGCCAAGTGATGTTGAGGTCACGTCCCACAGGGCCCCACTGTGCATGCTAGATCTGCCCACACCTGGCTCACAGCTGGGCAGGGGCCATGTTTGCTCTGGCTCTGCAGCATTATCCAGCACCTTCTAGCTGTCTGCGCCCCTTATCTCTGCCAGTGGCTGCAGCTCTTGTCTGTCCCTTGCTGCTGTGCGCAGTGTGATGACGGGAGACAGCAGGCACCCAAGCTCTGGCAAATCTGTTTGCTTCTTCCTCTTCATCCTCAACCTCATCCCAAGTATTCACTCCTACCTGCCGCTCCATCTCTCCCAAGGCAAGTTTGGGGAAAACTGTTTGGCTCTCTAAAGTGATGGGTGACCTGAGGAGGGCGATGAAAACAGAGGTAGGCTGGAAGGGCTCTCCGCCTTTAGAAATGGAATCAGATAGAATTAAAGAGCACCAGGGGAAGGAAAAGAAATAGAAATGGCTGCTAAACTCATGAAAAGATGCTCAGACTTTGTTGTGGTGAAAGAAATCCAAAGCAAAGCAAGATAATGTTCCCTCTATGTCATATTGTCGAGGACTTTCAGAGAAAGCCAGTGTAGTAGGCAAGAGTGGACGGGTGTATCCACAGGTCTGTTGGAGGCACTGTAACTTGGCCTGGCCCTTGGGGAAATATCTCTCACAATCTGAATATGTGAGCTCTTTGACCCAGGACTGGACTCCTGGGACCTGGCCTTTTAGATATACTTGCAACTGTGTGGTAAAAATATGTGGAAAGATGTTTCCAGTAGCATTACTTTTAATCACAGCAACAAACAAAGAAAAATTGGAAGCAAACTAAATTTTCATCAACTAAGAATTGGATCAATAAAAAATGCTGCAGCCCGGGCATGAATGAATACGCGTAGAGGATGAAATAGAAAGTTCTTGAGAGGTACGTGAGTGTGAGGGGATTATGGGAATGAAGCCAGAAGGTCACAAGGGGCTAAATAAGATCATAGCTGACTGTGAAGTGCAAGAATACTGATGACACCATATTGAGTTGCCACTGAGTAATTCAGGGTACCAAATCCCATTTTGTGTTTTTGATCGTGCATGCAAAATGACCCAGTAAAAAATTTGAATATTTTTGCCACTGTCCCCCAAAAGTCAAAGAGCACTAGGATAGTATACTATTTGGCATTTTGCCATTTGAGTAAACTGAAATAGTGTGTATATTTACGTGCATATACACAAATGCACATATACAAACATACATGCACATAATTGCACCAATACAAGCATGTGTACATAAGATTTTTCCAGAGATGGAGCATCTAAAACGTATAATCTCCCTTTTGGGAGAGGTATCCAGTATAAGCAGGGAGGAGATCTTCTATTTTCTGATTTTATGTCTTTCTGTGCCATCAGAGTTTTATCGTGTACATATACTGCTTTTATTTTAAAAATGTAAAAAATGCACTTTGTTTGTATAATTTAAGTATACATTATAAAAAAGGCACAAGGGACTTGTTGGATCTGGATTTGTTTGCTGATGCCAGTGAGGCATGGTGAAATTTAAACTTTAATAAGGCAATTTTGGTGGAAGACCCTGTCCATTTACTTCAGCCAGAGCCCACCTGGGGCCATGAAGAAGGTGACAGGCTATTGGTCTGTCCCTTCCTGTGGCTTCCCTCTGTCCCTTTGTGATGGGAGGCAGGGGCTCTTCCAGACACGCTGCAGCTTCTCTCTTGAGCCTCTAATCTCCTTTTCCCTCTTCCTAAGCTCCCTCCTTGCCTGGGAGACCTGTTTGGGGCTTGCAGGTGACATTATTTAAAGTAGCAGTTCCACCCACTACCTTTCCTATCAGGGAGCCCACTTCACTCTACCCAAACTGCAGTTCAACTCCCAGCACCCAGGTGTGTGGAAGAGGCAGTTGGCTAGTCTCTTGCCTGGTGAATCCAGCACTCAGGAAACACTTCTGATAATGACAGCACTCCCTGTCCCCTGGACTGCCACGGCACACTCAGCCCACAGCTTTGTCTGCCTCATCCACCCATAGCAGCTGGCCAGGCAGGGAAACGGATACGCCCACCGCTGTTTGGGTCTTCCCCAGGGATAGGATAGAGGCAATGCCTTCCAGACCTGACCCACTCAGGAGGAAGTGCAGCATGGCCAGAAGCAACAAGACTTCCAGATAGGAGAAATATCAGCCTGATTTTCATTTCTGCCCATTCTGGGAAACTTATGGACCAGTGTGAGCCTCCGTTTCTGCATCTGTAAAGTGGGAATAATAATGGTTTCTTTGACTGGAACATCTCCAGGCAATGTGCATTATGCATCACGAGGTGCTATGCAAATGTATATTGAATAAAGGGGCAAATATAAGTCACTGGGGTAGATACTAGTGGTGTAGAGAGGCTCGGGAGGAACAGGATGGTGTTGCGGGAGCCTCCCTCTGCCAGAGTGGGTGTCCACTGAGGACTCCGTGCCCAGCCCCAGAGTAACATAGATTCCATCACCTCAGTATTCCTAGGCTTGCAAACTCCCAGACCAGTCATCTCCATTTTCACCCTCAAGGTAGAGGGGCCTGAGCCTGGCTCCTCCAGGGAGAGGAGCTGTGATGGCCAGTCAGCGGTAGCTTCTTCCTCATTGACTAACAACTTCGTGCTCCATCCAGCAAGGGGCAGTTGCGGCAGTGTGGCCTCCAAGTGCCAGGGCACACTTGGACCTATGCAGCCCCAGGGTCTGTTAAAGAACCACTTGCTTACTTTATTATTATATTATTTAATGTAAGTATTGCCACATGCTTCACAATTCAAATATAAGAAACATTACACAGTAGGGCATCCCTCCCACCCCTGTGCTCCAGCTGCCCATCATCCCTGGGAGAATGTGCCACTCACTATTCATTTCCTGAGTATCTTTCCAGGAGTTCTTTGTGCAAACACAAGCAAATTCACATTTCAATTCTTCCCCTTTAGAAACTGGAGACTTAGCCTCCCTTTTTGTCTCTTGCGTTGTGCAGGTGACAGCGAATCTTGGAGATCTTCCCCTAGCTGCATGCAGAGCCTCTTCTGGCTTTTTAACAGCTGCAGAGCATGGATGAATCTTTTGGATGGAGACAGCTTTGCTCTCTCCCAGTAAGATGGTCCAAGAACGACTTGGAGGCTGGGGTAGGAAGAGGTGGCAAAGGAAGTTACACCAAGAGCCCATGTCCCCTTTTATCGTTGTCCCCAAGAGTCCTGATTTAACCTGGCAGGACATGGCTGGTCAGTCCACTGTTCCAAGATAAGGAGAGGGGCTCAGGGTGAAGGGCACAGTGTGACAGTGGAGTGAGAAACTGAGACAGATAATTGGATTTTTAGAGCCAAGAAGAGAGGGGGGAAAATAACTGCCTAACAAATGTGGCATCTTCTCCAGCACACGGGGAAACACACAATGCCCTTTTTGGTTCGAGTCCTTGAGTGTCACAGTTGATATTTAAAATGATTCTTACTCACATTAAATAAGATATTTCAATTCCACGAAGCTGTCAGGAGTTGATGCGGACACCAGAAATAATAGGCCCACTCTCCTTGTATTGTCCTGGTTAATAAATCAGATGCCTGGAGATGCATGTGGTAATGCTCACAGGTAGGAAGGGCGAGTGCGCACGTACGCACACACACAGAGCACACTCATGCACGCCCACTGGTATGCAAGGCACTCACACAACACTGCTGTACCCACATACACAGTCACAGAACCAGCTACATGCAGACTTACACACACACACACACACACACTGATGCACACATGTGTGTTCACACTCATGAATGCACACTCATCACACATGCTCTAACTAAGCATCTTCCCAAGTGCTCAGGGAGAATGCAACTGGGGCACCATGTCCACATCCACAGGCTGCAGGCGTCAGCACAGATGGCCTAGGCCAGCACAGGTTCTGGATACTGCAATGTACAGCTGAGCTTGGGGACCCAGGCTTTCTTCCCTTTTC
Organism: Dinomys branickii; assembly: GCA_004027595.1. Lineage (NCBI taxonomy): Eukaryota > Metazoa > Chordata > Mammalia > Rodentia > Dinomyidae > Dinomys > Dinomys branickii. Next base: position 20,710 of record PVLD010010037.1, on the reverse strand, counting down.
CTGTGGACTTTTGGGCAACAAGCAGGAAAGGTAGCAAGCACCATGGTATGTGCATGTGTGTGTGAGTTCTTAGACATCTGTGAGCGCACAGCAAGCCCACTCCTGTATCGGGGAACACAGGTGGCACTGAGACCTGGTCAGCTGGAAATGGATCAGCTCTATTTTAGGAATTTGCTTTTGCAAAGGTCCTTCGGGAAAGAAGGCAGAACTCTGCCCAGGGTGATTCAAGGGGAAGAGTCTGTGTACCAGATAATAGTAATAACAATAAAGTAACATTATGCAGTTAATGTGATAATAACCAGTATCATTATTACAAGAAATGTCCCTGTTCTAAGGCCTTAACACATATCAACTCATTTAGTGCTCACAACGCTAATGAAGGCAGAACTGACAGAAACCTCAGTTCACAGATAAGAAAACTGGAGGCCGGAGCTAGCCAGGAACTTGTCCCAGCCCCACATCTCATAGGTACCTGGCATGTTGGTGGGGTCCGGAATATGGACCACATGGACTTCAACTGGATGTACACCCAGCAGCTTGGGGTCTTGAATTCCTGGGGCTCACTGTGAGGAAGAACAGGTGGACTGTTGATTCTCCTCCTCCTTACACGTGGAAAGATTGTGTATGGAGGGAAAGGGGGTGCTGTTGAGTAGGGCCAAGAATCAGATCTGGAACATGCTAATAAGAAGCCATTGCTAAGGACTGGCCAGTCTGGTCATGTAGAATCTCAGGAAGAAGGAGCAGGGTGGGTCAGGTGGACCCTTAAATGGATCTTTTGATCAGGAAAGGGGAGACTTGAGAATAAAGAGCCGGAGCAGTCAGAGTCATGCTGTTCTGGGTGGAAAAGGCATGCAGATGCTGTGTTTCTGCTCTGGAAGCAACCCCAAGGATCCTGAATTCATGAATTCAGTGGGAGGTGGGGTGAATGTGAGGGAAAGAGAGCGAGAGAGAGACAGAGAACCAAGAATGGTGTCAGGATGCACCCCATGGAGGGAGCGGTGAGGCAATTCAGGAACAGTGATTTCTGTCCTATTTTAAGCAGTTTCCGATCCAAGCTGTATTTCCCCTCCCGCCTCTTCGGCGAGAGTCTGACATGCATGCTGGCTTCTGCTACTGATACTTGGGTGCATGCTGAGCTCCTGGCTCAGTGGGTCGGCAGGCTGAAGAGGAGGAGCAGCCTGGGGAAGGCAGGGTTGCCAGAGGATGGAGGAGCAAGAGATTTTCAAGGTGGCAGGTGGGCCTGGAGTTTGTCCTTTACAGAGGACAGACCTTTAGATTTTAAGGGACATGGTTGCCCTCAGCAGTGGAGGGGAGCTTGGGCATGATGTGTTCCCCAGAGTACCTAGAACCCTCAGGGTGCAGGGGTGGTGCTTGCAGGGCACAGAATGGTAGGTGTTAGCTTGATTGAGCAAGGGGATGCCCAAACAACTGGCAAGACACGATTTCTGGGTGTGTCTATAGGAGGTGGTTCTGGAGGAGGTTAGACTTGGAACTGGTGGACCCAGTAGAGAAGACAGCCATCACCCACGCAGGTGGGTGCCATCCAATCCTGGAGGGCTGGAACGGAACAAAAGGCAGAGGAAGGAGGAATAGGCTCTGTCTTGAGAGACGATGTTCACCTTCTGCCCTTACACTTTGGAGTTCCTGGTTCTCAGACCTTTGGCTTCAGGAATGCATCACCATGAGCCACTAGGTTCTCAGACTGGATGTCACCATGGCTTTCCTGGGTTTCTAGCTTGCCGACAGTGGACTGTCAGACTCCCTGGCCCTTGCGAGCCTATCGGCTAATTCCTGTAATAACCCTCTTGTCTATGCCTCTGATATAGCATATCCCATAGTGAATATACACCGGCTGAAGGGATGCTGGGTCAGACATCAGGATCCATTGAGACCTCCACTGGTCCACACAGGCACACGGCAGACTGGACTCACCCTTGTGATAGAGATGGAGGGGTGAAGGCAGTAGCCCATCCGGGCTTGACTAACAGATGGCAGAAGCACTACAGCACAAAAGGACCATGCTAGGCATGGCATTGGGTCCTTATAAGGACCTGTCCTACCTGTGAGAAGTGGAAGGCTGCCAGCTGGAAATTTCTGGCAGCTGTGGGTAGAAGCTGTTGCCTTCACCCCTCCCTGAGCTGCCATCCCTCAGGAGCCCCCTGTGTCTCCTTCAGGAGCCTCGCTCCAACCTTCCCCCAGGGTCCTCTCCTGCCAGTCCTGGTGTTTATCACAAATTAATGTCCTGTTGGCTTCTTTGTGTCCCACCCCAGATACATGTGCCCAGAATATACATGCTCCATGAACATTTTCCAAATGAATGAATTTGAAATGGCCAGTATGGAAGGCCAAATAATGCCCCCAAAGATGTCTATGACCTAATCCTCAGGGCCTGTGAATGTCATTTTACATGGTATCAGGGATTGAATTACATGTCCCCCAAAGGCAGGTCAAAGTCCTAACTCTGGACTTCTGTACGTGTGACTTTATTTGGAAATAGCATTTTTGCAGAGATGATCAAGTCAAAGTAAGGCCACTAGTGGGGGCTTCAACCAGCATGACTAGTATTCTTGTAAGAGGAGCAGAGATGCAATGCAGAGACCCAGGGAGAAGGCCATGGGTGAGGGGGCAGGGACTGCAGGATAGTGACCATGAGGCACAGAAGGCCGAGGACTGGAACATGTTTGCCCCTGGAGCCTTCAGAGGGGCCACAGCCTGCAACCCCTTGATTCCCACCTTTGGTCTCCAGAACAAAGAGAATAGACTGCTAAAAATTTTAGCTGTCTGGCTTGTGGTAACTGTTACCACAGCCATAGGACACCAACCTACTAGGTAATAGGGACTCACACCTGTGATCACAGATGCTAAGACGAGGGATGATTTTGGATGAATTGGGGCCTAAGAAAGTAACCAGGCAGAGGCAGCAGAGCCACAGCAAGAGGAGGACAGCTGATGATGGAAGCAGAGGCGAGAGGTGTGGGGCTACGAGCCAAGGAATGGGGGCACATCTGGAGGCTGGACAAGGTGAGGAGATGGCCCTTCCCAGGGCTCCAGAGGAACCGGTCCTGCCCACACCCTGGTTATAGGAACTCCTCTCTCTAGTGTTGCAGTGGAACACAAGTGCTTGTTTTAACTGGGTGCGGTTTGTGATAATTTGAGATAGCTGCCATAGAAAACTAACTCAGGAGGCTTCCTCCAGGCACAGGGTGGAGCTAGGCCTGGGACTTTCTCTGGTAGTGTAGAAGATAATGACACTGTACAGGGAAGCTATCCATTCTCTGAAGAGTGGGCAGCTATAGGGCTGAGAGCCTGGGTGGTGCCTGAAGGCAATGCTCAGATGAGATGCAGCCTGTGGGCTGTACAGCCTGCGTCTGAGGGGCAGTTACTCCGAGGTGTCTGCGGCCTTCAGCCCCAGTCTCTGTACCACCCCAGCCCTCCCTGGGGCACCCACGATGCTCTGACTGACCCCCGGCCCAGCAGTCAATGAGAGGGATGGTGTGTTACAGAGCTGAGAGCACTAATACCCTGATAGTTCTGGCACTGGCCCTGGGCCAGCTAACTGCACTTGATGACTAAGGACAGGACTTCATTAAGCTGCCATCCATCAGCCCAGTGATCCTTGCAAAGGTCTGGCTGGGTGACACACAGGCGTGGAAGCTTCATAGGCCAGCAGGTGAGACAAGGGAGGGCTGGGAGTCAGGGTAGCCACTTGGCAATGGTGGCTGGGACAGTCACTGCTCGGGGGAAAAAGCAAGGACCCTCCCCACAACAGTACACCCATGACTAGTATGTGTTCTGATCCAAATACTTGCCACACACGACCAAGTTCATTCCCATGTTAATCACAGGTGGAAGAGACCCCTCTTCCCATTCTATAGGCAGGAGACCTGGGCTCAGAGAGGTTGAACATATTTCCTTCGGTCACTCAGCTAGGAGGTGGCAGAGGAAGATTCAATTTCAGCTCCACCTGACCCCAGAAGTGTCCTTGCCCCATGCCTGTCACCCTGATCCATCCTAGGGCCCTTGGTATCACTGTAGGGTACATCTTCCCTCTACTTGTTGTGGCCTCAGACCCCAGGGAGCTGTCCAGACTTTGCCAGGGCCCACGAGTTGTTGCTGGGCTCCTGGTGGGAATCACTGCCCAAAAGGGACAACAAGAGTCAGAAGACTTGGGGACCACCTTGCAAAGCGATGAGGGACACATGTTTTGTTTTTGTTTTTTAATTGCTAGAGGCGGGAAAGGACAAAGAGCCAGGCAGAACCATACTTGTCCAGGGTGCAAAGAGTTAAAGTTTCAAGAGGTCTCAGTTTGATGTTTACAAAGAATGACTGGAAAGAAGAGATTCTGGGGCTTGGGGGTGGTGGTTATTACTTCAAAAACAAATAGAAGAGCAAGCCTCTCACTCAGTGAATCCTGTTGGGGAATTTCCCCCGTGGCTACCTGAGGCCTCTGCTCAGATCAGCCTTCCATCTGCTCTTCACTCGCTGGGGGCTGAGGTGGGCTCCTTGTCTTGGGCTCCTGGCACCTGGCTGAAATTCATTACGATCCTTTTCATGCAGAGGTGAATCAGAAATAAACCAAATTAAAACAAACTGATAAAAAGCCTGCCTGGAAACAGGTCTCTGGAGCCCAGTGGCTGGTGCTTCGTGGTCTAATCACATGGGCTGCAGAGCAGCTGCCTCTTCCCTTCCTGTAGCTATTGGATCCTCAATTCAAGAAATATGACCTGTCGAGTGGGGCACGGGTCACTGGGACAGCCAGGTGGATTAGTTCACTTGGGCAGCTGTAACAAAGTTCCAAAAGAGGGTGGCTTTAAACAACAGAAAATTCTCTCATAGCTTTAGAGGCCAGAAGTCTGAGATGAGGATGCCACCAGACCACTCTCCCTCTGAAGAACCAAGATGGGCACTGTGCAGACTTTTCTGGCTCTGACAGCCCCAGGCATTCCTTGGCTAGTGGACTCATCCCTCCAGGCCCCATCTGCAGGTGGCTTCTCCCCATGTGTCTGTCTTCACGAGGCACTCTCTCTGAGTCTTTCTTTTCCTCCCATAAGGACTCCCTGGACCAGAAGTGGGGGTCTCCAGTATGACCTTGTCCAAATAGGCAAGGCAGCAATGAGCAAAGGACTGAGGTTTGAGGCTTGGGTGACTGACGTACCAGGGGTGCATGGGGATTCTAGGTGTGGGCCCTGGGGAGCCTGGGAGGCTGAGTGGTGGCTGATGGAGACTGGGGCAGCGAGGGCAGGAAAGGCTTTGGGGAAGAGGTGCTGTTCAAGGTTGTCCAAGAGAGTACTAAAGCGAGGGGAGGGTGGATGAGGGGTATCAGCATGACAAGTGGATGTCAGAGAGCTAAGAGAGAGAGAGAGAGAGAGAGAGAGAGAGAGAGAGAGAGAGAGAGAGAGAGAGAGAAGAGATGGATGATTCTGGGAAAGTGGGAGGCTGCAGTCCCATGGGCCCTAGTTTGGGATTTTTCCTTAGAGCAAAAGAATACTCTGAGGGTATCAAGCAAGGTGATAAAATAAGAGTTGGCAAACCACAGCCCATATTCCAAAGCTATAGTCCACAGTCTCTTTACAAGAGGTACACAAAGAATAGGTTTTAGATTTCATATTTTTGGACAAAAGGAGAAGAATGGAAACTGTACGACTCTCAAATCTCAGCAGCCATAAATAAAGTTTTATTGGTATGCAGCCACCTGCGCACATTGCCTACAAGTGCTGTCTTTCCACCATGGTGGAGACAAACAAGCCATGTGGCCCACAGAGCTGCAAATGGGCACTCACTGGTGCTGTCAAGAAAGGGCTGGGGCGGCACAGAGCTGCCTCTGACTGCAGGTGGAGAGAAGAGTAGAAGTGGTCAAGGCCACAGGGCTGGGGGCAGTCTTTGCCATAGACCTACGGAGAGATTGCTTCTCGGCCTTTTGGCTAAGATCAAGTGTAGACCAGCGGAGAGACCACGGGGAAGACAATGGGTCTGACTGGGCAAGGCTGTGTGATGGCAGGGAAAGATGGAAAGGTGTCACTGACATTGCACCAGGAGAACTTGATGGCCCTGGGGCTCAGGAGACTCTCACACAGGTGGCTGAGGAGACACCGGGTGACAAGTGTGGAGTGCAAGGCTCTGGGCTACAACAGAGAAGAACAGGTAGGAGCTGGAGTGTGAATGCAGGTAACACATTCTCTGCACAGGTGACTGGTTCTCTTCAGCAGGGCCCAGTCGCCTTCTGGAAGAAGCAAGGTGGGCTGAGAGCTTGAGTGACCTGAGGCTAGGGTGCTTCCAGGAAGCCATGGAGATGGGCCACAAAGCAAGGGGAGCTGCAGGTTCTGGCAGGATGGAGGCTGAGCTGGTGAAGCCTGAGGCCAGTGGCCAGGGAGGCAAAAACAGCCAGCAGGGAGCTGGCATATGGACACGAGGGAAGGACTGGCCCAGAGGCTGAAGTTTTTCCAGTCTGGTCACTCAAACCATGGCCTGGGGAACGCATGGCCTGGCTACAATGGTGGGGAGCGGGTGAGAACAGCAGATGTGTGACCCACCACAGACCTGCTAAGCAGGATCTGGATCTGCATTTAGGAAGCTTGCAGCTGCCTCACCCACACGGAACGGTGGCTGGACGGCAGGAGGTCGGAATTAAAGTTTCAGAGTTGACCAGTTCCAGTGATGACAGGGGGTAGATAGTGTGCTGCCCTGTTGGCCCTCAGTTTCCACACCACTGAGATGACTCTGATGATAGTTCCAAAAGATCACATTTTCAAGAGCCCTGCCGGGCCTTCACACAACCTGCCTCGACTCCCAGCTCTGCCGCTTTCAAAGCATGTGACCTCAGACCAGGGATCAAATCTTGTCAGACCTCAGGCAGCCCATCTGTCTCAGAAAGTACAAGAATAGGCCCTTCTGCTCTGAGGCTTGCTTTGAAAACATTCGTTTGTCCATGCAATAGCAGACCGGAGAACAACATGAGCATTGTTGCTTCTATGTTTGGTTATGCACAGTCTTATCTGCAGGAAACGGTCAGTACAGAAAGCCGGACTCTGCAGAACTGAGGCACACAGTTACACAAAGAAGGCATAAAACATGGTCCCCTCCAGGGTCCCCAGGCCACTGCAGTAGTACCCACCCGTGCTTGGCATCACAACTGGACTCAGACAGCCTTCCTGCTACCACTGAACAGTAACTCAGGTGCTGCAGTCCTTCCAATGACCACTTCCACAAACAAAGGCAAAAGCATCACATGTATTTTAGCACTGATGCATTTCTGAGCCATTTTACATGTGTAAAATTATGCCTTCATCTTTATTAGGTTCCTCTTTTGTTTATGTGCTGCTAATGAAGATTCTGAGTGTTGTACCCTCACCCCTTTTCCCCATAAGCACTGTGGTCTTTTGTATCACATGAGGATATTTACAAAATGTGTGTATCTTATTACGGCAGAGCTGATTGTGAACTGCTGAGCACAGTGCCTGAAACTTGGTAAGCACACAGGACTCTGTACCAAGGTAGGTTATTACTGTTATGAATCACTCCAGCCCTCCTGGAGTGCCTAGGATGTGCCAGACACTACTGGGCCCTGAGTATTAACATTAATACTGCCAACACCAGTAGCGACACCATCCTCTCCGTGCATCATGGTAACATATGCTCCTCCCATCCAGGTGAAAACGTTACTGCTCTTGCAGCTACTTACAACTGCACTGACCCAGCTCCACTCCTGGTTCATTCAGTTCCTGTGACTAGCTACCCAGGCCAAAGCGGGGGGCTTCCCTGGAGCAGGAGGGAAGGAGTCAAAAATCCAGGCCCTCAGGACCTCCAATTCCCTGGGAACTTAAACAAATAAATATTTGGTTATCTTTGGGCCAGAATGACTTTGCCATGGCCCCTTTAACTACTGTAAAGTGTAGCTGCTAATTAATACAGAATAGGGAGACAGTGAATGTGCACTGGAAGCATTAATGTGGAGGGGGGTACCGGAGAGGCACCGGGTGAATCTCAATGGTGTGAACCCTGCCAAGCTCTGCCCAGCTGGCCTGTGCTTCCTGCCTGGCCCAGACTTGCTCCTTGGTCTTCCCCAGGCTCCTGATTTCCCTTGGCCAGATGTTTCTGGGATTAGTGCAGCTGATAAGCCTGAGGGTGAACCACAGTGTTCCAGAGGCTCTGGCAACTTGCTGGCAGGTGGAGAGAAGCTGGGAAGAGGCCTCCCCAGGCACCTAGCAGTGCCCATTGTTGGCAGTATGTGAGGAGGTCATATCTGACCTGAGGTCAGAGTAGACTCATTCCACCTCCAACAAAACTTTAGGTGTGGTTGAGCTTCTTCTCTTTGGGAACTGTGTACTGATGTGATCAAAGATACGGTGAATGTTTAAAAATTATTACAATGAAAGATACGTTGCCATTGTTCCCCCTGGAAGTACTCCCTCTCTCCTCAAACACATCCCATCGTTCTTGCCACATTGCGAAGCAGTTCGAGAAGTCGTCTTTGGGAGGGTCTTTAGTTGTGCTGTTGTGGCTGCTTTGATGTCCTGAACTGATTCAAAACATTGATATTTCATGGTCATATTGGCTTAGAGGAAAAGCCAGAGATCGCAAGGTGCCAGATGCAGTGAATAAGGCGGATGCGGACTCACTGTTATATTTCTATCAGCTACCTTTCCACTGGATGGTCCTCACCAGCAGCATGTATTGTACCTTTGATCACACCACTTAGGACTTCTAGAACTACTTCAGAAAGTGGCTAAAATGATGCGATAATGGAGCATTTTGAGTGGGACTAACAGTAATGTGTCTTTTTACTGTAGTTTTTTTAAAATTTAAACATTAACCATACATTTTGATCAGACCTCATTTTGTATATATCTTCTTATCCATCATTCCTGTCCTATAACTCCCTCCCCAGGGCAGGCTATAGATTAGAATTTCTCTTTCTAAAGTAGGTCATAGAGACTCTAATCTTCCCCTTCTTTCTCTGGCATTATTTGACAGTAGATGATAAGATCCCATTTCAGAAGGTCCTGCCCTGTGCCCGGGAAGTACACAGAGAGGCCAAGAAGAATCTGAGCACAGAGCCCTCGCTACCTTTCCCACTCAGTCTGCTAGTTCGCACCCTTTTGTCTGATCCCATTTCTACACAGTGGTCCATGCGTCAATCATGCCTGTGCAAAAAAAAATCTTCATGAAAACCCAGAAGGCTGGGATTTGGACAGTTTCTGGGTAGCTTAATACATGGAAGTTCCGGTGGGGGTGGGGGTGGCCAGGATATTGAAGCTTCCTGTCCCTTTGCCCTGTATCTGGCTCTGTGCACCTTTTGCATGTATCCTTTGTAATATCCTTTATCATAAACTGGTGAATGGAAGTGTTTCTCTGATTCTGATGGCTGGTCTAAGAAATTAGTTGCATTTTGGAAGGGGGTCATGGGAATCCCCAATGACAGTAGTCAGAAGCACAGGGAAAATCTCCTGGGGCTGGTGACTAACATTTCAAGTGTGTGTGTGTGTGTGTGTGTGTGTGTGTGTGTCTGTGTGTGTGTCTGTGTACAGATTTGGGGACTGAACTTTCAATACAGGGATCTGACACTGCCTCTAGATAGACAGTGTGAGAACTGGGTTAGAGCAAACCACCTACGGAATCACTTGCTTGGTGTGTGGGGTTGTGGTGAGTGGGGTTTCCCATGCACCTGGCATTGGAAGTGCAGCGGGAGAAACTGAGATTGAGTTTGGAGTTCATTTTTCCTGAGCTTGACCATCTCTCTCTACTCCAGCAGAGTTGTAGTGGCCAAATTTAATTTAGCCAGCAAGGCTGGAAAACAACAAAACAGAATCTGCATGTTTCATTTTTTTCCCCAAAAGGCCATTTTGAATCCCAGAAAAGTATACAGGATGGAGAAATCCATATTCAGGGTGAACTGAGCCCATGAAAACTGCCATACTGTCCTGGTTTGGGTGAGTCCACAGCTGATTCTTATAGTACCTGTGGGTCTTCCGTGGAGACCCGGACCCAGCTCTGCTACCTGTGCACACTCACGCATACTCACTCTCTCCTACTGTCGCTGGCTGTGTCCTGCCTTCTGGGGGTACCTGATACTTTGACAAACACCTACAAACAAACACAAACCAGACCCAGGCAGGCTGATGGCTCACACGCCTACGAACAGCCCCTAAAGCCCGGCATGACCCATGTCAGATCACTCAAGCCATCCTGCCCTGCTCTCTCTCAGTACCTCTGCTTTAAAGGCTGGTGAGCACAGTGGAGGGGAAGGGTACTGATTGTGTTAACTGCTCTGCAACTTTGTCTAACTTCTCTGTGCCTCCATTTCCTCACCCATACAGTGGCGGTGATAACAGTAGGTACTGCTGCCATCAGGCTCTGTTGTAAGCACCTTACGGGGCTGGGGATGTGGCTCAGGGGTAGAGCTCTTGCCTTGCATGCACGAAGTCCTGAGTTCCATCCCCAGCACCATATACACAAAAAACAAACAAACAACAACAGTAAGCACTTTACATGTGATAGTGCATTTACTTCTGACTAATTGCGCTGAGGTCAGATTTAATTATATCTGCATTTGGCAGATGGAAAAGATGAGTAACTTGCCCAAGGTCACGCAACCAGCAGGTGGCAGAGTCCCAGCCAGTTGCCTGTGCATTTTGTGCTCTAAACATCACTTTATAGCTCTCGCCTGAGGGTGCACTGTGAGGATTAAGTGAGATAAGACACGTGGTAGGGTTCAGGGTAGGGCCTGGTATAAGCATGTGATATGCGTTTAGTGTGCACTCTATTATTGGTCCTGCTCCTCTCCTCCTCCTCCCGGTACCAGGTATCCAAACAAGGACCTTGTCCATGCTGGGCGGGCACTCTACCATCGAGATTCATCCCAGTCCTTTTTAAAAGAAAATTTGAGACAAGATATTGCTAAATTGCTCAGGCTGACTTCGAGTTTGTGATCCTGCTGTCTCAGCCCCAGAGGACCATATCCAGGATTCTGGCATGCACCACCTCGCCTGCTGGTGCTGTTTTTAGTCACATATTCATCTGTCCTGAAAGAAAGAAGCATTGCTTTCAGTACTCTCTCACCTGACACCTGTCCCCACCTGACACCTGGCCCAAGGCCACTCATCCGGGCCACACTGGCTCAGCTAGCTGGCCTGGAAGCAGAGCCTGAGCTGGAGTTGCCAGGGACCAGGATCTAGGAAAGTGGCTGCTCTGTGACGCTGGGCCCCAGTCTGGGCCTCTCTTTCTACCCTCTGCAACATTTGCTCAGACCTGGGCAGTTGGCCCCAGAATGATTGCCATCATCACCCTTGACCTCTGGTTTCCACCTAGCACTTCCTGTCCGAAGCTGTTGTCTCTGGATTCTCCAAAGTCACCCTGGCAGGTGACTTCAGACACCTCGGAGGAGAATTAGACCAGAACCGTGTTAATGAGCCCCTGAGGACCTGCCTGGGAGCCACCATCTGGAGAAGGTGATAGCTACAGCTGCCGGGCCCCAGCCAGGCCCGAGTGACTTGGGCACTGACAAGCATGGCTTCACTGTTCTGCAGCAGTGACCACCGGGAAGTAGAGTCTGCTTCCCAGTTCTCCAACCGGGGTGGCCTTGTGGGTAGCTCTCATCCACAGACCGCGGCAGAACATTCTGAAGCCCGGGCTTTGTGGGTTCTACATCCACCCTCTCAGATTAGGACCCTGAGACCTCTGTGCCCTGGAAGAAGGGGCCCTCCACGAAGAGAGACACCCAGCCCCAGCTCCTCCAGGAGCACGGTCCAAGCGGATGGCCACAAACACACCCATGGGACAGCCTGGGGAGCCCAGCAGAGAAACAATAAGTCATAGTCGGTCAAGCCACCAAATTCAGAGGTAGATAACTGACCAGAGAGTATGGCTTGGGTGAGGCAGAGTATTCCACCTGCCTCCCCCACTTCCCATGGGCTCAAATATAGAGAGCAGCCTGTGGCTGCAGCCCCTGGCATGCTGTGGGTTGTCCCCTAAGGCCGGTGCCCAATCTCCTTCGGCGAGACTGTCTTTTTTGGTTTGTGTTCCTCATTCTGCGGGAGATTGGCCTCTTTGCTCCTGAGCCCTCTGTGGCTCCCCAGTGCCCAGGGCCTCACCTGCACCCCTGCTCATACCGAGCTAGAGAATGCTGTTGGGTTAGGGGTCAGAGAGGGTAGTGGTGGGAGTGGGGGGGCAGGCAGCCCCAGGAAGCAGGGGTCATTTCCAGCTCCTCAGATCTGGTTAGTGGGGGTTGAGTGCCAGAGTGGAGGATGCAGGAAAACCCGGGAGGGGGAGGACGGAGATCTGAGGGCGAGCCAGTGCTCCAGCCCAGTCGCGTGGGAAGAAACAGTGCTCACCATCTTACATGTAGCCAGATAAGAAGCATATGCGCCTCCGATGGGCCCACCTCCCCCTCCTTCCCATGGATCTGTGGCCTCTCACACCCTGTGCCCATCTCTGTGCAGTGGTTACCAGAGATTTGGGCCAAATCCAAATATGTCAGTTTCAGGTGATGAATGATCCAACCTGTCTTAATTTGCCTGTTAAATTTCCTCGTGGTAGAAATAAATAGCCTCAGCTCATCAAAGAAGAGCTTTCCTTGGGAGCCTTTCATGAAAGGCTGCAGTGGGTACTGATTTGCATGTTTTGAGCTGCATGCGCTGGGGAGTCTGGGGGTGCAGCCTCGGTCCCCAGGGCTGCTGGGATTGCCGGTGCAAAAAGCACCAGTCACCAAGAAGTGGGAGGCAAGGAGGGTGGAAGAGACAGTGGGCCGGGTGCGCGCACCCTTGCATTCTGGACCTCCGTGCTGGGAGTGAGGAGTGAGAGAAAGAAGGGAAGTGTACGAGGCTGGGGTGTGGTGCTGGGGACACGCAGAGCTAGGTGTGGACACGGCTTCAGAGGGAACCCGTGACTCCATGGGCATGTCCTCCTGTCCTGCACATTGTTAGGGCTGTGATGCCCAGTGTGAACCTGTGGGGACACTGAGGGACCTCAGCAGATGTCCAAAGGAAGTGATGGGGGCAGACCCTCTGACCCGCGGGGCCAGGCGTGACAACACATTCCACCCCCATGAGGTGAACCCTGCATGTCCCCGGGTGCCCAGCCTGACCAGGGTTCTGTCACAGAACTCCGCCCAGCTGACTGTCCCAGTGGACCCGAGCAGCACCCAGTGGAGACTAGCCTGGACTTCAACTGAATTTTGACATTGACTCCGACCCTGTTCCGGAAGCTACTGTGGCCAAGGACCCTGGCGTCTTAGCTGTGAAGCCAAGGTCTTGGCCTAGAAGCCAGCTGGCACGTTCTGTGGCTGTGTGACTCTATCAAGGCCCTTGGCACCCACTTCCCCCTCACCCCAGCATGCCCCCTTCCCTGGGCTCAGGTCCAGCAAGGTGACACCCCGTCTATGGCCAGCTTCTTTGGGAGTGGGGGCCCCATTTTCCCCCCAAGACTCATTAAGGAGAGGGTGAGGAAAATGGGTTGCTGTGGAAACCCAGCCAGCTGAGGCTGTAGCGACCTTAGCCTCCTTGTTTGCCTGTCCTCTTCCTCTCTCACCTGATTAGTCTTAATTGACATAATCATTGCTACGTCCAGCCGAAGCACAAGGAGCAGCTGTGTTCTTGCTGCCCACGACCAGCCCTGACCTTCTGAGGCCCTTCCTGTCACCCCTCTCCCTCCCGTCTGCCTCCTCTGGTTTTTCCTGCACCAGTGGCAGATTCTGAGCAGGGCCAGGGCCCCCCTGGTGCACGCAGAACCTGTAAAAACGCGGAAGTTTCCAGCGGGTGGGCGAGCTGGAGTTTAGGGGTGCGGTAGGAAATATTTCTGGGGGCTGGGTTGGGGAGGCCACAGGTGGCTAAGATCCACATGCAGAGCCTGTATCCTCTCCCACTAGTGGCCCCCACCTTCCCGCCAAAGCTGGAGAAGGCCAGAGCGAACCATTTCCAGGTTGGAGAACACAGAATGGGTTCCATCACACAAAGGTGAACGAGCCTGGCCAGGCGCTCGGGCTCTCTGAGCCTTCACCTTCACAGGTGTGTGATGAGATGTCACTCTCGGCCTGCTCATCCCATGTTGTGGATAAAGGTGGTCTCGATAAAGGTCACTTCATGTGACAGGAAGTACCATACACTTAGGTAGTTATGAAAAAGGAAGGGGGCTGGAGAGGCCCCTGGGAGGGGCCCAAGGGTGGGCAGCCGGCTCCATCCCTCCTGTGCCAGGCCAGCTGTGCCCATGCCAAGCTCGGATGCTGACCCCAGTGTGGCAGAACATCTATGCATGGAAGGGCAGCTCTGGCTCCTGGTGGGAGGTGCAAGGAGAACAAGTCCCTGGCTGTAAGACACTGGCTCTTAACAGAGGGTGATGTTCTCCAGGGTATGTTAGGCAGTACCTGGAGACATTTGTAGTTATCACAGCAGTAGGAGGTAGCTACTGGCACCCAGGGGGTAGAGACACAGGATGTCACTAAACACCTCACAGTGCACAGATGGTCCCCTACGGCCAAGAACTTTCCTCCTCGAGCTCCATAGTGCATGGGAAACCCTGTCCTAGCTGTTGCTGTCCTCATGGGCAGCACAGGGCTGCAGACTGTGACGTTCTTCCAACCGTGCTGTCACCCTTGTTGTGGAAGGTGGGCCCCACAGGTGCAAAGGGGGCTCTGTAATGTTTCTGCCTTCCTGGGTCTCCAGGAGTGGAGGAGCCAGCCTTGGGTCAAGGGAAGGACAGTGCGTTGGGGTGGGGGCTCCTCTCCCCCCATCCCTCCCAGCGGATCATGACATTTCTAAACTCGTTAACTTTTAATTACTACCTTCCCTCTGCCTGAGTACACTGGCTGTGTGCCACGTACATCTCTATTAAAATTCAATTTATGTCCATCATAACTAATTCCCGCACTTCAGCCTTCTCTCTGTCAGCCTTCAATTTTCAGACAAGATGTCCAAGCTCTTGGCAGAAGTGGACTAAATCTCCACAGAGCCTGGCAGCAGGCAGATGGAAGGAGGCTCTGTGGAGGAAGAGGAGCACAGGTGTCCTGGGACAGCTGGGAGGAGGTTGTGGCTGGGACGGGGAGTGGAGAAGCCTCCCCCATGGGAGGAGCCGGGTGGTCAGGGGGGCAGTGCCACGTTCTTGGCGGTGCTGAGAGTGCCTTTTCCACTTGGGGGTGACTAGGGACCAGACACCACTCTATGCAGTTGATCTTGCAAAACATTCATGACCAGCCTGGGAGGCAGCTGTTAGGTTAGTGTTCCCATCTCACAGGCCAGGCAGCTGAGGCACGGGTTACATCATGTGCTCAAAGCCACACAGAGAGTGAGTCAGGAACAGGACCGAGACTCATCTCAGATTGCGGAAGACACACCAGGTAGCAAAGGTGTGTAAGGACAGAGGGACTAGAGGTGCAAGGCAAGGGAGGGATGGTCAAGTATTAGCCCAGCCCTTCAGAAAAGGGATCTCGGGACTAAGGGCCAGGAAGAGGGCAGGACAGGGTCTCTGGCACCTAGAGAAGCAGCACCTAGAGATGCAGCCGGGAGCACCCTTCCTGCGCATGTCTCCTTCCATCATCTGGGGTCAGCACTGAGTGTCCGCGCTTCCTCCCCGAGCTCCTGGCCGCCGCCTGTGCTTGCCCAGGGCTCCATAACTCAGCCCCCTCTAGGGTCTCTCAACTTCCACGTCCCTAAATCCAGCTCTCAGTGTTTGTGTCTAGCAGCAGCTGACACCGCTGGTCACTTGGTCCTCGCGAACCCCTTCCTTCCATGGACATCAGTCTCTTGCTTCCCTGCCCTCTCAGCCTCTTGCCTGTGCTCTGCCAGGCTGGCTCTCGCTGCTTTTATCTGTCACCCTCTGGAATCTTCCAGCCTTCCCTCTGGTGCCGTCTCCACTCTCGCCTCCTGCCCCTCCCCTGTGCCAAGTGCCATGGTTCCTAAACTGGCATCTTCAGTTTGGTCTCCTCTGCCACCTGCTGACATCTCCACCCTATGCTCACCGTGCCCAGGGCTGAGCTCAGGACCTTCCACAGGTTCCTCCCAGGGTCTTCTCCGCCACAGCCTCACAACGGCCTCCTTCTGCCACTTCCTCAACCCCAGCCAGTGACCGCGAGGCCTGCGGAGCCCATCACAGCTCCACCTTCACTGTCCCCAGGATGGCCCAGCCACCACACCCCTGCGGGGCCGGGCCAGCCCAGCCCCGGCTGCTCCCTACTTCCTACCCGCTGCCAGAGAAAATGCTGCATGCGCAGCCAACCTCGTCCTCTCCCTGGGAAGGACAAATCAAGGCCACCATAGAGCTTCTGGAGGAAAACCAAGCCCCTGGCCCTGGCCTAGACACCCCTCCCCACCTCCCTGCATGCTGGTCTTCCAGCTCCTCCAGCCCCAGTGTGTCCCCAGCGTGCCTGCTCACCTTCCACCAGGACAGCCTCTCTCTCACACCACCTGTCCACGCCCACGGGCTCCTCCCCACTCAGCTCCCTCAGCCTGGGTGCTCACAGGGGCCACCCGTGCTCATCCGCCTCCTGCACCACCCTGGGTACTGACCGTCCCCGCACCCAGCTCTGCGCCAGGCAGGGGAGCACCTCGAGCTGCTTGTCTTTGCTGTGTGGCTTCAGACCTTGGCCAAGAAACAGAGTTGGTCCCTCGCCTCCCTCATCAGGAGGCCCCACCACGGGCTCTGTGATATGAAGAGCCAAGGGGACCCTAAGTGAAAGTGATTGTCTGGGCCCTGGCACGAGGAAAGTCATTAGTCCATGTGCTTTGGGTGTTCGTGAATGAGTAGAGAAACAGGGCAGGTGTGAACGCTTCTGTGTGCCAGCTGTGAATATATCTTCTGCACTGGTTTCCAGTGACCGCGAAGCCTGCGGAGCCCATCACGGCTCCACCTCTACTGTCCCCAGGGTGGCGCAGCCACCACACTCCTGCTGGGCTGGGCCAGTCCAGCTCCCAACTGCTCCCTACTTCCTAGCTGGGTCAATCCCCAAAAGGCTGAACGTGTAAGTGCTCTGGGAAAGGACAAGCACCCCAAAGCAGCACAGAACTGGTGAGGGATGCAGACTTGGAGTCCAAAAACCCAGTAATGCTGGCTATCCCTGTATTTCTGTGTGACCTTGGGCAAGTTGCTGAACCTCTGTGAACTATAATCCCTCATTGTATAGCAATTGCACCAATGGCCCAGAACTGCTGCCAGTAAGAATGTGTCTGGTTCCTGCCACCCACTTGCCATGGGTTCCAGTACCTTCTACAGACCTGCCAGTCTCGGGTCTCTGCCTCTGTGGTTGGCTCTGACTTTGAAACGGAGGCCAGAGAGGGCCAGAGAAGTAAGAGACACAGCTGCTGGTCTGCAGAGCCTTCCTTCAGGCTTTCCTTCAAAGCCTTCCCGAAGCCCTGTGTGTGTCGCCTGCCTTTGTTTGGGTCCCCTCTGGGGCTGTCACACGCCTAGGCTGTCTCCACATGTGGCTGTCTGTGCCTGTGAGTTCTGCCTTTGGTGATGCTAGCCAGGCAGTGGGGCTGTTAGCTTCCCTTCCATCCACCAGGAGGCCTTGGTCAGCCCCTCATAAGGGACACGGGGCAGAGAGGACACCCAGTGACAGGGTGGGGACAGAGAAGCACATCCGCAGTGCAGAAAAGACAGCACTCTGGGGCCCTGCTGACCTCTTGGGTGTGCCGCCCACCCGCTCTCTGGGTGAGCCCAGGCTTCCCTGAGTGCCAGGCTCCTAGCTCTGCCAGCGAGAACGATGGCAGTCTCCCGAGCCACTGTGAGATAAGCTATGTAAAGTGTCTGACCCCAAGTGTGCCTCAGAAAGCATTAGTCCTCCTCTGAGTGCGAACCTGACGTGTGTGTGTGTGTGTGTGTGTGTGTGTGTGTGTGTGTGTGTGTATGTGTGCGCGCGCGCGCCCCTCACTCATCTCATCTTTTTCCTGTTTAAGTGTGTGGATAACTATTGGAGGAGGCCTCCTCCAGGTGAGGCAATGTACCTGACTGATGACTTTGGCAGGACATGGCCACAAGGACAAGGGGGAAACATCACCCACAGCCCTGGCAGGTGCAGTGCGTGTGAACTGAGGCTGGACTGGCTCAGCCTAGCAGGTGGCTCCTGGAGAGGTGGGAAACTGAGAAGGTGTGGGGACACTGACTGATAAAGCAGCTCTGGAGCGACCCAGGGGGCCCCCAGCCCACATGGTCAGAGACTTACCTGAGGCCTGGTGTGCAGCACACTGACACTCTCAGAACAGTGGAAGGTGCGTATGAGGCTGTGAGGGAATCTGCTCCCACTCTGACAGATGTGTAAGGGCCTACCCATTTCGACACAGCACGCACCGCAGTATCCCCTGGGTGTTTATTCCAGGTAAGGGGGCGCAGTGGGGCCAAGACCTTTGGGAAGGTCTTTCTAGACAGTGCCCCACTTGTGAGGGAAGGGATCTCATTTCTTTATAGTCAGATTTCACTCTGTCCCCAAGGCTACCTGTCCAATTGCACAATCATTCTGTTTCACAAACTGGGAATTTAAGGCTGTGTTTAAAATGGAAAAGGATTCATCACTAACAAGAAGGTCTCATAGCACTTGCCAAAGTGGAGGTTTTGTGGCACTGGCAGTTGAACACAGGGTTTTCACACTGAGCTGTATGCTCAACCCCACCTCCGTTTTCTAACTTTTTATTTTGATACAGGGTCTCACCAAGTCACTAAGTTGCTCAGGCTGGGCTAGAACTTAAGATCCTGCTGCCTCAGCCTTCTGAATGCTGGGATCACAAGTGTGTGTCACCACATCCGGGTCTGAAGAGGAGTTCATTAACTAGGGCTGGGGCCATGGCATGAGATTGGAGCAGGCACACAGAGCCCCAGGCGACTCCATGGAGGAGACAGACTCATCTGCATCTTGAGTTCAGCTGGGTTTGCAGTCAAATTGTGCCATGACTCAATCAAGACAGACAGCTTCACAATCCCTATAAGAGCCATTTAGTTCATGAAATCCTTGCACAACTCTCAGCATTACTGTGCCCCGTTCCAAGAAGAGAATAGAGTCCAGGTGGTTACTGCTGCCCAGGCCACAGGGCTAGTGGAGGAGGGAAGGAACTCAGGCAGCCTAACTCCAAGTCTCTGCCACCACTGATGGATGTAGACTCCCATACTTGCCACCGTCACACTGTGGTCATGTGCCATGACAACGTTTCCACCCACATAGATGACAGTGGTTCCATAGATTAAAATGGAGCTAAAGAAATTCTTATCACATAGCAGCACCGTGGCTGAGATCACACTGTAGCTCAATGTGTTACGTGTTTGTGGTGGTGCTGCTGTAGTCACACCCACTGCACTACCGGTTGTACAAAACTATAGCACATATAATTATGCACACCACATGACACTTGATAGTGAGTGACTATCTGAGTGGTATATTTACTATACTATACTTTTATCACAATTTTAGGGTTATTTCTTCTACCAATAAAAAAATTCACTGTAAAACAGTATACCCTGTTAACGCTGGTGGCAGCCTCAGACAGCTTTGTTCAGCATGGCTTCTGATGGTATTAAAAGACCAGGTCATTTGATTTATCTATACCACCTAGGTCTGTGTAAGTTTCCACAATGACAAAATTACCCAGCAACGAATTTCTCCAAGATTAAGCAATGCTGGACTGTACTTAGAAACGCGGGTTGCCTCTCTGTCTCTGTCTCTGTCTCCATCTCCGTCTCTGTCTCTCTCTTACACACACACACACACACACACACACACACACACACGAGCATGCGCACATACCAGATGCATGTGATTACAAGTCCTGCCAGGAATAGAGACTCTCAGAGATTGGCCACAAGTGTGAACTTCCTCTTTGGACTCAGGATGGGAAACATCGTTAAATTTAGGGCACCACTTCTAATCGTATTTTCCCTCAACTTGCTGAGTAAATTTAGCCATTTCTTTGCCTGAAAATTGGATATCATCATCACCCTACTCAAAGCCTGGGGTTTATATAAGTCCAGGAAGTCCTCATCACCAAGTAGTAGCCAGAGAGCCATGAGGTGTCAAGCTGGCCAGCCTCCTACATAATCCAATTTCCATGTGCGTTTATTTAAAAGGTGAGCCTGGAACATTTTGTTCAGCCAAAACTAAGGAAATGTTCAAAATCTAACAAGCGTACATTGAAAAGATCTGTGATCCAGCTTTCAGAGGCTCCACTGGCTGAATGTGTAAGAGCACTGAAATGAAATGACACGGATTAATTAAAACACATTGATTACCTCATCACTCGTAAAAATACATATATTTGAATATATATTTACATATATATCTATGTATTTGAGTAAAAATAAACCCATGGGTTCACACTGATATTAAATTATTTCAAAGGGAGTGGAAAGATAAAGCTTTTTATAAAACCTTGATAACGGATATAAAAAGAGAAGGAAACCTCTGTAACATAAATGCTGTGAAAAACCTGATTCCGCTGAGATTCACCCACGGGCTACATCACTGGGTGGGAAATTCCCGGGGAGGAGCATATTGATACCACACATCACTCGTCACTCGTCAACTACAAAGGCAAGGAGGTCCGCTGGGGAGTGGGCCTGAAATCCCAGTGCTGTACTCTTGAGAGGCCAAGGCAGATGGACGCCAAGTTCTAGCCTCATCTGAGCAACTCAGTGAGACCCTATCTCAAAATACAAAAAATAAGGCAAAGACAGGAAAGCAGGGAAAGAGGGAAAGAGGGAAAGAGGGAGAGAGAGAGAGAGAGAGGGGGAGAGAGAGAGAGGGGGA